>VXAY01003433.1:179212-244241 GCA_013399855.1 Oxyruncus cristatus
TTTTTTTAAGTAAAGAAAGGTGGGGGTTTTTTTAGTATTGGTCAAACCTCTCTCCTGAAAGGAACATTTAAAGGGCTAGCACACTACAGATGTAGCTACTCCAGCTAGTGATGTGCCAAAAAATCCAACAAACATAGGTGCTAAGATTAGACTTTCATGAAGTGGAGACATAAGCATAAAATATATTCAGTGGTGTATCATCACAGATTCCATTTTAAACACTTGTATATGAAATTTCCGCCCATTTTGATGGAAGCTGTGACACAACACAGTTAAATTATTTTAGTCAGAGCATGGGTGAAAGTGTTGATACTGTTTAATAACTTCCTAGCCTTGAGGAAAACATAGTGGGAGTGTGATAATGAAAATGTTAAGTCTGATTTGTTCAGAAGTGACACTGTGATTGGCAAGATGAATGACTGGTTGCTTTGTTAGATGAAGGTTTTTTATGAAAAGCTGCTTAAGATGGCAAGTTGGTTTCTGTCATATACAAGGACACTTTTGTATTTTAGATACTGTTTATCATTACATTAGCAGAAAATGATGATGTCAAGCAGAAGAAAGTTTATTAGACAGTAGTGCAGAGCAAGAAGAGTTGATTTTCTGCAGCAAGATTCATGCACTACCATTGTTTCAGATGCTTGGGGTGAAGTAAGTGAGAAAATTTTGTACTACAAAGAACAGACAAGATTTCGAAGGAAATATTAGGATGTAAGGATGCATTAATGAAAGTCGAAAATACCTTAGAGTCCCTAATACCTTTAACTCCCTAAAGCTAAAAGTGGTCGGGATCATCTTTTGAATGGATGAGCCTATTAATGTGTGGATTTTTAAATCTTCTGGATTATGAGCTCCACTGAAAACAAATAGTTTTTGAAAGTCCTTAATTGTTTCCTCGGGAAACTAATGAAACCATGTATTACCACTGCATCCTGACTGTAATCAGCTTGATACTGTCTTAATTATAGTATATATAGACAGCTACATTTTATTATTTGAGATATTGTAGTAATACGTGATAAAAACATTGGTAATACACTTGTGTACCGATGGTCTTAATGCCTTCCAGAGGATGGCATTAGAGTTGTAAAGCTGTTTCCAACTGAAACACTACAGTATGCAGGACAGTATGACTGCAATTTTCCTCAATATGTTTGCTGTTTGCAGTGGCAGCCCCTAAGATCTCCCATTACAGCTGAAAGCTAAAGTTCACAGTACCTGTTAGGGGTTTTAATGAGTGTGACTCTCTAGGTGGTATTGGTTCTAAATTCATAACATAAAAATATGGTAGAAAGATTTTGTGCTCTTAATGAGTATGACCAGAATAAATATGTTGCTTTATCACCAATTTTATTTTTCCTGAAATTTTGGAATAAATAACTGCATTTCAAAGCATTTTTAGAAACCTTCTTAATACAATTTTTTATAGCTATTAATGATTTCCATTCTTTAATTGGAGATGTGAGCTGCTGCAATTCCACAGCATGAACACTTACCTTATTAGAACATTAAGCAAGTCTTCAGCACCGCTGAGTTTTAAAAATAACCGTGGCACTTCGTGTTTGCTTAAGGAAACTTTGTAAGGTTGTGAGTGGCAGTATTATCCTATCTGTCCGGCATAATTCTCAATTAGTTCCAAGATAGGCTTCCTTTCTTAATCACTTGTTAGAATATTTAGGTATTGTAAGTTTTATTTCAGAGCATGAAATGAAATTTGTTTTCTTTCTCTCTCAGATTGTTTTGGTTTTTTTAACGAATGGTGGCCAAGTGTGAAAACTAGAAGTTTGTAAAATAAATTTGAAAGAAATTATGTTTAATGAAAGCCCATAAAATAGATTCACTTCTAATTGTTTAGATGAGGCAGTATTTTAATTTGTTACAGTCGTGTTTAAAATTCATTTTTAAATTTGAAGTTATTTAAATTTATAGAAACAATGTAGCACATAATCTAAATAAGTTAGATACTCAAATAGGGATAATTTTGGAACCATCATAATTTATAGGAACATATCATTATTCTTTTCTTGGTTAGAGCAATTTAAATTTACATTTCCAGTAATTAGCCCTGTTTTGTGCAAAGACTTGATCATATAAGAACCAGTAAAAGTCAGTCACTTAGATTAGTGGCCTAAACAATAAAAACAATTACAGCTTTTCCAAGAGAACAACAGGTTTCATCTGTGGGTGTACTCCTAGAGACATCCTTAAGTCTCTGTTGGCTCAGGTACAAGGTTTGCAAACTAGGAAATGTATGAGTAACTCTGAAATAAAACTGGATAATCAGTTATTTTTCAAGTAAATACATTGTGGGTTGAGTAGCTCTAAGTTTTTTTCATAATTATAGAAATAAGAGAAAATCAATCAGTTTTTCTGTAAACATCTTAGATCAAATTTTCCGATAAAAAGTGTTATACCAGCACAGAGTCCCATTATGAAATGGTCTGCATGCAGATGTGCTTCAGGGTTTAAACCATGGTGTCAAAGGAAACAACAATTTGATCCCATACAGTCAGGACAGAAATAACAATGTACTGGCTCACAAACTTCTATTCACATAATATAGATTTGAGATGTGAATAAATAATGTCATTTTTGGCATAAATCAAGGCCAGAGTTTTTGAGGTATGTAGAAAGTTGACCTGGAAAGGCAAATTGGGAAGACCATCAGAAGGAGCTGACAAAAATCACAGCCAGGTGATTCTGCATAGCAGTACTATACTGTAGAGGAGAGTGAGACAAGCTTTCAGCCTGATTCTAATCGTCCCTGATCAGAGTGTGCCTGATTTCGCGACTGGAGTGAGCACGGCGGCACAGCGGGCACTGCTCGCTCGGTCAGCCAGCTCGTGTGCTCTCCTTGAGCGATCCCCCCCGGCAGCTGCGTGCGCTCTGCTGCTGTTGGCCGGGCGGTGACAGACACGCTACCTGATCAAACGACGGGTTTTACGCTGCTGAGGACTCTGCAGTGTTACAGTCGGTGTCACTGGTTGCCAGACAAAACAAGTGTCAATGTACGGCACTAGCAATCCCCGCTGTGCTGTGTTCTTGGTCAGGGTTGTGACTAATGTATGCTGATGTCTCAGTCAACCTGACTAGAAAACATCTTTTAGTCCTGATACTTAGTAATAGCTGTTACCTCAACAACTTACTTGTCTCGGGTTAGGTTGAAAAGGCTGGTCTTTTGATACATGCATTTGATTTTAATTATATTTTACCACTCCAAGTGCTGTAGAATTTGTGATAGCATGTCTGAAGACTCAATTATGGCATTCTGTTTCATGCCAACTATGTAATAGCTTCTGTTCAGTGCGGGCGCTGGAGGATCCCCCAGAAATGGATTGCAGTCCTTTTGCTGGAGGAGGGGGGGTTCCCTCCTGGATCCCTTGCCACGTGGCCGCTCGAGCCCCGAGACAGAGCACAGAGACCACAGCCAGGGATGGACAGGAAGAGAGAGATTTATTTTTCCCGGGCTAGGGTAAATAAGATTTTTGGGACATTAGCATATGTCCAATCAGGGGGGCTGAGAACACCTTAGCCACCGCCCATAGGGGCCAGGTTACACAGCCAATGGGAAAACGTACAAGGGATTTTGGGAAACAGAGTTTTTCAGGGAGAGGGGGATTTACACTATGACAGTTTCTTAACACAGGTTTGCTAGCCAGTTTCAGAAGTCCACCTTTGCGAGAACTCCTTCCACTGTACATCCTGGAGGTCAATTGCTACAATTCAGTAGGAGTTCAAGTTGGCCCCGTTAATAGTAAGAAGCTCACTTGCAATGCAACACAGACTCAGGGTATCGTAAGTTGGATCTGAGAGATTAGTTCAAATGTTTTCACCAAGTTAACAATGAGAGACTAAGAAAACAAAAGTGCAAAGAAAAATCAGACAAATTATCTGAATTTCTGAAGCAGTAACTCTTGAGAACCTCTTTTTATCATACCTACCTGAAAGGATTTTGTAAGATGTGATATGACTACTCATTATTTAAAGAACATATCTTTACAGCGAAAAATAAAAACTGCTGTGCAAAAGAAGCATCAGTGAAGGAAAACATTTACTGGAAAGGAGAATATTTTGTAAATAATGGGGTTTAACTTTTTTTTCAAGATAACGCACGTGCACATTTTCACTGAGTTCAAGTTTGTATTATGTAGCATGCATGGGAGAATACATGAATACATTTCTGAAATTAAACATGCATGCTTAATATTATGTGAATATGCTTCTGCAGTTTGGCAGGCAAGCTGAGTGAGAACTAATCTCTCTGGTGACCAGGAAAAAACAAGGACAAAAAGAATTGATTAACCGAGATTCTAGCTGAATAGAATGTTCTTCTGCTTGGCAAAATATTGCACAGTAGGAAAATTAAATCTACGCAGTGAAGAAGTTATTTTTCAGTAGAGATGCTGTAAAAATCTTTGAGCTCATGCTGACCATAACTGTTTGTATTTGTGTGCCACGGAACCTGTTCTAAGAAGTCCTGACTTTGCATGAGCTGGCTTGCAGTTACTGTGCTTCCTGCTGTTTTCATTTTAGGACAGACATATATGTTACTGCTATAGATACCCCTGTGTGATGGTTTAGATATGGCCTTTATCTTTTTTTTCCACACCTCTGGATTTAGTTTGAAAAGGGGAAGGAAAGCTATACAGTGTATTTTAAGCATCAAATCTTTTGTTTTCAGCACATTTAGAACTGTGAGATTTTGTTTAAAAATTAAATGCAGTCCAAAAGGCACTGTTCAACTTCATGGCACCTGAAGCTGTCATTTATCCTTTAATAAAAGTATTGTTGAGACATTAGTGTAGAGAAAAATGTTAAAAACCAGCTTTTAGTATGAATGCATTTAAATAATGTTGAAGAAGGTTTTTATCTATTAAGCCATTGTTATGCTCCCTGATGAAAATAATGGATGCATTAACAGAATAAAAAAGGTAATATCATTCTTTGAAGGTTATGCAACACATTATTATAGCTAGGGAATTAAAAGATGAATAAGAGTGGGGGGTTGAAAAATTAAACAACAAAGCATCTTTTTATATCCAAATATATAAATAGATATAATAAATGCCCAAATAATACTTGGAGTTTTTTTCTGCTGTTAAGGATAAATAAAAGCAATTTCACTTGTCTATTGCACTTGAAAAATTAAAATCTTTGGAAAGAATTTGTTCATAAGATAGGTTCTCTTGTCATTCTACTTTTCTTTCTTTTTTTTAAAGTCAAGACTACTGGGAAAGTTAAAAAAAGAAATTGCTAAACACAAATGAAAAAAATGCAACTTTTTTTTTAATTTGGGTTATTCCTTTTCTTCCACAACAGGGTGGAGTTCATTATTCCCCTTTTACGTAATTTTGTTTTTCAGAACATCCAAATTTCAATCCCCTTAAATCAGGCCAGCATGATTATAACTGATAGTGAGCCCTATTTGCTATGGCCATTCACTAGTCTCAATTTGTGGGAATAAACATGTAAGAACTTTTTACACAGCTAGTGTTTTCTCCTTTCACTTCAAACTGTGGCTTCTTCCCACTGTAGAAGATGGTCCTATTGCTCCTGGATACGAGAGGTGGTTAGTGTTATCTACTGCTTCTTACCCACAACATACCTTTTCCTTCATTTTTCTCTTACTCAGGAGTCATTATTATACATAGTGAGAAATGAGACAAGAGAGTCTTCTGGCTCATTTACTTCATTACAGTTAGCTGCTGAAAAGTGATGTGCTTACTGTGTAGTTTTTTGGGGCGGGAAATCCATTTTAACCAAGATTCAGAGTGTCTGCTTTGTTAAGCAACTCTTGATTGATACGTCTTTGGCGACATTATGCTGCTGCTGTCACTTCCTGGCTAAGGTATTAGAATTTCCAAGGGTTTATTGTATATGACTTAGAACTATGCTGAGCTGTGCGTTGTGTACTGTGTTCTATGTCATTCTTTATTCTGGGGCATTTTGGGCTTTGCAGAATGTGAGGCTGGAAATTTTGTAGCAGGGCCCTGTCAGAGGCAGCACTGGTTTATAAAATGGTACAAGGAACATGAAAGTATACTTCTTAAACTGCTGACTTCAGTGTACCAAATGGAAAAAAAAGTGCTCATGTGATTAATTTGTGGAAGGAAACATATGTGAAAAGAAAGAGTAATAATGTGAGTAGCCTTTGCTGCATGTATCTTCTTCTCTGTTGTTTTGAGAGTTGATTAGAAGCTTTGATTGATGTCTTCTTAAAGATATTGTTGAGGTGTTAAGACACTGGTGTACTGTGTGCCTGAATCCTCCATTTCAAGAAAAGCATGGGTACTTAATCTGCCATTGCAGCAAGAGTGCAGGTGCTGTGAAAGAAGAATACCAAATAAAAACTAAAGCCATCAGCACAATGCCGCTGGCAAAGAAACTTTGTGGTTCTCAGTTCTGTTCTGCAACTACACAGAGTTGATTACATGAGCTTACTTGTCCACACTCTCACTGTGAGTGTTCGCAGTCCGGTAGGGTGACTTTGAGGATAGAAAGAAGAGTAGGAGGAAGGACAGAAAAAATTGATTGTTTTCCTCAAAGCTAAGTTCAGTACTGAGAATGTGTATTCAAAATGATAGCATGGAAAAACATCTAATTGTGATCCCAGCTGTGAGGTACCTGACTGGTACATTTCAGTATTTAAGGTTGGTAGCTATGATTGACTTGAAGTATCTCATTTATTGTGGTAGCTAGCTTTAGGTAATTTGAATTTCAAATTTTGGCCTTAGCTGTTATTGATCTTATGTGCATTGTTTTTCTGCTTCGTAGCAGTGCTTAATGGCTGCTTTTGGATTGATTCCCTTTCTAAATAATAAAAATTGGTAGGTCTACTTCCTATAACTTAGGGTGCCATGTGTTTTCTCAATCTGATATTAGTTCACATTCATTTCTCTTTTCTAAGTGAGGTGCCTTCTACCTGGGCTTAAAATCTAATCCTTTGCTCAGGTCTAGTCAGGTTTGTTTTCCTGAAAGCATCATTAATATTAATAATTTTATATTTTTACACAATTTTTTGAATAGCTTCAGTTTGGCAGTTTTGTGTTATCTATAAACTTCTGGTATTCTCATATCCATATTTTTAATATGTTGTTAATCACTCTGTTCCTTATCTCTTAACCCCTTTAATCTCTCATCTGTAAAAAAAGTTAAACTGATGATTCTTTCAACTTTTCCTTTCTTTTTCTTTTTTTTTTTTTTTTAGTATATAAGAACTTGTATTTAATTTTAAACTCTCTAAACAAGTGGCTTCAGTGAATCCAGAAGTGAATCCAGAGGAATGACGCTCTCTGCAGTGATAGGCTTAGGTTTAAGATTGATGGTACTCTTTTTTGTGTATTTGGGACCTGTTTTGGTAAGCCCTTTAAAATCTAATCTCTGTCATATAAAACTCAACATTTAATTTATTTTCACTGTGTGTCTTCTTCATAGATGGAAGTGTTCTGGCTATTTAACTAGTTAACTTTTAGTATTTGGTCTGCGTTGTTTCAATCAAAAAGTTGGTCTCAGTTATAAAATTTAATTTCATTTATGTTGGTTTCAAAAACTTATATTTTTGCTTGAGAATTTATGCAGGGAAAGTTTGACAAAAAACAATGGCCCACTACTGAATCACTCCATTTGGTTCTGCATAAATACACACTTCTCTATCTACTTCTCCCTGGGGTATCAATAGCCATTTATTCCTTTCAGTTTTAGAAGGTGATTTTATCTGTGGATGCAGATTTGTGAATTTTTCTTCTCTCTGTTTCTTCCTGTAGTTTCTCATGTCCCCACTGGTTTTACTTTATTTTCTTTTTGTTCATTTATTTTCTTTTTTTCTTCCTGACTCAATTTACCTTTTCCTGCTATAAGAAAAATACTGAATAAGAGTAAGGGTTTGGTTTTAGTGTCATAGCTTAACATCAAGAGGTTTTTAAAATGTGCACAATGCTCTTCTCCTTGAGATATGGGAGGGATCTGGTGTGTATTACCACGCTGGTCACTCTCACTTTAGCCTACTTCAGAGGTCAGAAAATGCAGATGGTGCCAATCCACATTACACTTTCCAGGCAAAGAATATTTTTTTCCTAATATTTTTGTGTTGCATATTAATACCTCTTATCCCAACTTTTACTTTAGAAAATGGGCAGCAGGTTTTGGGCATCCTTACATTATTTAAAACACCGGTGCTGTACTTAGTACTCATGAATTTCTGTCTAGACCTTTTCCTCTCACAATTACGAGTGAGAGGTGGCAGTGGCTAATACTGACAGATGAGGTCAGGAACATGAGTAATATTACATTTTATAAAACTAATTGAATGTCTCCTCCAAGTGTGTTGAACTCCTAGTTCTACTCAAAGACTACATGGGCTCAGCTTATTTTGGGGCAGCAATCTGTAAGGTTCCCTCATTTTATAAAAAAGAGGATTCTGAGGAAGTTGGAAAATATATATTTTTTTTTTAAAATAGAATTAGGCACACTGAAAAAGATATTTGCCATTTAAGTAATTTATGTACTGTGGTCTAGTGCTTTTATGGAGCTGCATTTAAATAGAAAATGCCAGTAAAGGCTGGATTAATTTATTGTAACTTTTAGAAAGTTATTGTATTCCGGATTTTTTTTTTTTCTTTTTTTGCCAGTACCTGTTCTTAAAAAAAAAAAATTTGGAAATCAGGTAGTTAAAGCTAAATGATTTAAACTAATATTAAAAACTGTTTTGATGAGTATGGAGTGTCATTTTAATGTAAATTTCTTAAATCCTTTTATCTGCTAGTATAATAAAAGCTTGCTACACTTGAGAAGGAAAACTGCTAGTTTTCACCTACAATTTTTGTTTGCTGCTCTCAGCTGTGCATTAGTATTCAGAATCAGCATTAACCATAAAGCATTTAAAGATTTTTCAATCAAACCCATCATTTTACTGAAAGGAGATACTGAAGCATAAAGTTAGCATTGTAAAATAAAATGCATAATTGCTGTCATCATTCCCTGCTTCAGAATTTCAAAAGAACATGTCTTTGTAATGGAACACTATTTCTCAGAATTCTTGAAAATTGAAAGGCTAAATTTTGTTTTTCCCCGAAGCATTGTAAAGGACAAACGTCCAGTCCTTTGAGCCAGAAAAAATATTTGGTCAGTAACAAGACCCAACAACTGTAGAAAACTGGAGAGGTCTTTTTTTCTTACTTTAGTAAAGCTAGATAACTACCTGGCAAAATTTAGGTCTTTATAGGTTTTGCTTGGGTCTTTCGAATCTCTCCTGTGAACATATAGAAACTGACTTTCTGAGTCGAGGATGAAGGTCTGCCGTCACAGAGTCAGCTGAAGGCTAAACATTTCTGCAGCATTTCGGGAGCATGACACCATGCGGTGCATGAACCTGACTGAAAGAGGAATGTAGATTCCTAAGGTATGAAAGTATAGGCGAAAATGCATAGGAAGACTTCAGTAGCTACTTTGTAGTTGAAGCTGGTGATTGTAAAGTTGTGTGTTCCCTAGCACAGCTCTGACCTGAAGGTAGACTCTGATTCAGAAATAACTTACCTAGAAGTAGTGAACCTATCCATGAACAACTGTTCTTTAAAATAGAGGAACAGAGGTCTTCAGTAATGCCTTTGGAACCAGTACATATTAATATGCACTGCAGGAAAAAAATAAACTATCATTGTCAACAAATAATGTTTTTTTCCATAATTCTTTGCATTAATGATGTTGATAAACCAGGCTTTTAGGCTTTTTAAGAAAAACTGGATAAAATACATCTTCTTAATTCTCTTTACTGGAATGCTTATTAGATTATTTCGGTGCACATTTTCTAGAGCTTTTTGGGTGAATCAGATATTTCTGTACATCTGAATATTATAAGCCAATTATCTAGAGTATCTATACGTACAAAAGCATGTGACATTCCTTGAGTACTCCTTGATGCTTCCCAGGTGTTTGTACTGGGTCCAATTCTGTTTAACAGCTTCATTAATGGCTTAGATGATGGGACACGATACATCCTCCCCAATACAAGACTGGGAGGCATGGCTGATACATCAGATTTTTGTACTTGACAGGCTGCAGGAATGATCTGACAGGAACCTTCAATAAAGAAAAATTCCAACCCAACCCTGCACTTGCAGAGGACTAACCAGTACATGCTGGAGGATCAACAGCTGGAAAGGAGCTTTGTGCAAGACCCTAATGGTCCTGGTGGGCAACAAGCCGAACAGCAATGAGTCCTTGCAGCAAAAAACTCCGATGGTATCCATGGATGCAGTAGAAAGAGCACTGCCAGCAGGTCAAACAGATCTGTTCCTCTACTTAGAACTGATGATATCACATCTGGAGTGATGTACACAGGGCTGGGCTCCTCAGTGCAGAAGGTCATGTGTCTGCTGGAGCAAGTTTAGCAAAGGGCTACTAAGGTGATTAAGAACTAGGGTGTATTTCAAATGAGGAGAGTCTGAGAGAGCTAGGACTGTTCACCCCGAATCTGTGGTAGGCATCTTACTGGTGTGTGTAAATGCCTGATGGGAGGGTGCAAAGAAGAGAGAGTGAAACTATTCTCAGTGGTATACAGTGAAAGGCCAAGAAAGTAAACTGAAATGCAGGGAATTCTGTTTAAATACAAGGAAAAAAAAATATTTTTACTGAGTGGGATCAAACACTGGCACAGGATGTCCAAAGAGATTTTAGAGTCTCCAACCTTGGATATCTTCAAACCCTGACTGTACACAACCTTGATTAACCTGTTGGAGCTTATCCTTCTTTGAACAAAGGGAGAATCTCCATTGGTCCTCTCCTCAAGTATTCTCTTGTGCTGTGATTCAAGGAGTATATGTGATCTGATATCTAAGAGCAAGGTCCAGGTAAAATTGGGAAAAAATGCTTTAGAATTGGCTTTTCCTCTACTGAAAAGCAGACATGGAAACCCAGAAGATTTTCAGAGTTACATCAAGAGGATATGTGGGAGGAGAAGCAAAAATGCGAACTCCATTCCTCACGTTGCAGTGAGAGCAATGACGGTACAACAGGAGCATTTATTTTGTGGTTTAAACTAATCAATGTGTTGACTAACGCCTTCTAACTCAACTAACCAAAACAGTGCTCATTGAAATCTACATTTTTTTACATGATAGAAAGTTGTTCTTCCAGATGAGATGGATTTTTAATTAAAATTGCTTTCATTCTTGAGTGGTATAATTTGTCAGAATATGACCTCATATTTCATAATTTTGAAAGCTGCCTAATTCTAATTTTTTCCACCTTATAGGAAAAAAGCTGAAGGTCCAAGAAAATGTGTTCTAAGAAGTCACTGACATGACGGATTTCAATATCTCTAAGTAATTAGTTAAGTTATGCTTGTCTCTTTCATTAAAAGCACCATTAGACAACCAGATGCAAAAGATGACTGTGGTAAATGGTTTTCCAGGGAATTCTTGATAATGTTAAATGTGGTTGTCATTTCAATTGATCACTATGCATCTTTTCTTAAATATCCATCCATCTACTTGAGCTGCCTGCTCAATAAATTCTATGTGGAAATCATTAGGATAATTTAATGAAAAGAATTCCCCCAGTTTAACCCGCTGCAGAATGTTTTCTCTGTTTCTGTGTTTGTTCTTTTTTTTCAGTCTCTCCTGAGATTGGTGAAAAAAATCTATATTACAGATATTTCTCTCTCCTTTGTTCCTTGGTACATTTCTCCCTATTTCAGGCTTCCTTTGGAAACAAAGTATATTATCAATGTGCTGAGTAGAAAATTGTAAATGTGTGTGAAAAGCCATATATTGCCTACAATTTCTGCTCCTGCTTGCCTTTCGTTTTAGTGAAAGAAGTGCACCAAAGGTTGATGGGGGCACTGATTCCTGTCATACCACAAGGCTGAACTAAAGCACACTTTCTTTTCTGTAAATGTACCCCCTTTGCCAAGGGAAAGCCCATAGTATTTGGGTTATTCTTCACATCTTTTCATTGTTATAAATTTTACCCTGTACAGAAGCCAGAACAGGAAAAGGACTAAATTAAGGACTTTTTCATCTTGACTTTTGGAAAAAAGCTTGGTTGGTCACTTGCCTTTTTCAGTGTTGCTATTGTATGAGAAAGGTGATGTGCTGATAAAGAATACAGAATGCAAAATTGGGGCTATTAGTGAGTGCTTAAGTAACAGTGGTATGGGTGGAGTGAGAGGAGAAGACAGCATGGCACAGCGACATTCCCAGACTGAGAGCAAATTCATTGACAGGCACCCATGAAGTCCAATGTGCACATTACTTTTGTAGCGAAAATGGCATTCCCATTATGTCCCTAATCTAACCCATAGCATCTGGAGGTAAAATGCTTGTAAAAAGTCTTGAGTAAGTCTCTCACAGTACATTCTCCACACCGGGTATCTGCAGACTGTAGTATGGTGTATCCTATTTCTCTTCTCTGCACCACAGCCACGATTTCACTCTCTCTTTAACCCCTCTGAATTCATCCCTTCATGATATTGGGCTTTCTGCATTTTCTCCTGAGTAAACTTGCTCATGTAGTAGTCGTCAGGGGCTGCAGTCTTGTAAGTTCTAACATTAAAGACCGTCTCAAACTTTGTTGTTGCATACGCTGTTTTGCTTGAACTCAGGAAGCGTAGAGTACTTTTGGTCCCACTTTTTAACATTAAAGAAAGGCACTTCTTCCCTGGATGCAGCTTCCATCAGTGCTTAGAAATTTTCCATTGTTTTCTTTCAGAACATGCTGTCTTTCTCAATTTTTTCATTTATTGTTGGCTTTTCTTTTGACAACTGTTTTTCTTTTATCTAATGGTGTTTAAGCAGGTAAATAGGAGATTTTTTGAATAGCATATTTTAATAAAACAAAACAACCTAATTAACTCATTCTCCAGTTATGTGCTCCAGTAATCCTTTAATGCAGACTCCTTACAAATGGTGTTATTAAGGATGGGAAGAACTAACATAAATCAGAAATGTCAAATGCCTTTTCAAAGACCTTTTTTCTCTCCAAATTTTAAAGCAGACAGTATACTAATTGTTAATTGTATATCTTCTGTACTTTATTAACTGTGTTAGCTGGGAGGCTTTATTCAATGGGGCCTTTAAAATTTAGAGAAAACTAAGCGATAACCTGTTTATGTAACTGGATTGAATAAAGTAAGCACTGAAACATTTGCCGTAAATGTAAAATCTTTATCAGTTCATCTACTTTCCCTTATATGACCTTTTAGAAAGTATTTAAAAAAAAATACTTAACACTGGTTCTTCCCATATGTCTCTGATACACAAGACTTATGAGTTACATTCTTGGAGAACAGAAAGAAAAGTACAGTGCCTCACAGGGATAATCAAAGGAGGAAGATATTTATTTTGGCTTAAAATATCCTAAAATAAGGTATACGAAGAAGAGGGAAAATAAATTAATAAAAGTGAGTAATAGTAACTCCTACTGTGACTGCTTGAGACTATTTGATTGCCTGGAGTGTACCAGAACTTTTAGGTGCTTTCGGTACTGCTCAGACACTGTATGGATGTGTGCACGGAACTCCAAGATAGTTAATAAAAAAACAAAAGAGACAGACAAAAAGCTGAGTTTAGGGAAGAAAAGGAGTCATTCAGGACAGCAAGGTTGGAGCAGATATAGGAGGAAAACTGAGGCTGGCTAAAAAAGATAAATCAGAAAACCTGACTGTTTAAGAGAAGAAGAAATGGTGAAGAACAGTCACTTTGGGGCTAAAGCTAGTGATAAACTAACTGGGAATAAAGTTAAAGATAAGGGGCAGCTGTTTGACAGATGGCTGGGAAAACAGGTAGCTGAGGATGTGCAGATTGCCTTCTGAGGGAGCCTGCATGGTGGTTTCAGATAAATTGGAAGTAGGAAGTTGAAGGCAGAGTTGTGGTGGATGTGCAGAAGATTTATGCCCACTGAAGTTCACTTTCTTTCTGAAAGGACCATGAGACTTCAGGGACTTGCTGTTCCTCTGTTGTCAGGAAACTTCCACTGCAGGCAGTCTTCGATTTTCTGATCCCTCTGCCATATTTTCAATACATTTTATGCTGAAAATAGCTATATCCTCTTTGCCAGATTTTTATTTGTCAAGATTGAATCACCGTGTTGCCATGTGTCACGTGGTGTATTTCAGTGAAAGTTTAGAAGCCTGGAAGTTCTTTAGGCTCATTATACTTTCTACTTTCTGGCCTCCCCAAACATCTCTTTGGCAAGCCATGTAGTCAATGAATCTGCTGCATTCATAATGTGAATATTCCCAGCTAGTCAGTCTATGGAAGCTTCTCAAGTCACACAACTTACTGCCTTCATACTTCTTTGTAGCACTAGGTAGTTACTCAAGCCATACGTCTAAGAAGTGGTTAAAAAATGCAATTCTCATTTTTTTAGAGTAACAGCTAGACATTTCTGTAGAAATGTCTTGCAGAAATTCTGAGCACTTATAACTGAAACCAATGGGAAGGCTAGTTTGAATGGATGAAGTACTGTATAGCAATCACCTTCTGAAAAATCATTCACTAGAGTGATCAAGTTTGGTGTAAAAATTAATAGGATTTTTCTCCATGGTCTGTCTATGCCTCAGTCAACTATTTGTAAAATGGAGTGATATCATCTTTCATTTTGCTGGCCATTTTAAAGATTGATTAAGTTTTGAGAAGCAGTCCTCTGTTCTGAAAAGTGCCATAGAAAGTTCAAGACAAATGAACAGAACTAAAGGTTTACCATAGGTTTGAACAGTTTGCAGCAAATATTGAGCAGCTGATGATTAATAACTTTTCATTTATCACAGGCACTTCATGACACAGAGTTTCTTATGGGGAGGGGAAAGGCGGTCAATTAGAAACTGCATAATGTATATAGGTCGGTGAGGTGAATTCATGGTTAAGTGGAGTACCCTGACAATGATGGAGTTTAACTTCTTATGAGTTCTTTTAGCTTTCTTTTGGTTTTATAAATGTAAATCTGTATTCAAAACGGGGATGTAAAAACAAGTACTGTTCTAGGTGGAGTAAGTTGTGGCTTTACTGAAGATCTTGGGAAAATTTGCATCATCTCTGATTTATTCCTCTAACTTTTCACTCATCTGTGATGAATGAAATAATATGAATATGTGCGTGACTATCTTGAATGTCAACTTAGAAATGGAAAAACATGGTGGTTTATTCCTCCACTGCAATGTCATGCTTTGGCTGTTCCCATGTGGCACTCAGGTGGGGCAGTTTTCTGAACGAAATCTTTATGTGTCATCATAGTGTCTTTCCAGAATTCCTAATGTTACTTATTATTGTGTCTCCCAGAAATGTACATAAGTGACAGGTAGCTTGTCAGCAATGCACCTGCCAAACCCACAGGTTATATTGCTGTCTGTCTGGTCAACTGTATTTGGCACATAGGTGTGTTACCTTTAGTGTGCTTTGAACAGTGATTAAAAATTCTTTTACTAGACTCATCAGATTGCTGTGACTAACCACCAGCCATACGTGTTTTAAATGTGATTTAGCGTATTAGACTGAGAAATTGCTTGAATCCAACTTGAATTATCTTTTCCACAGAAAAATATGTTTCCCTTTTGTTTTTTGTGTTTGGTTTTGTGGTTTTTTTTTTAATACTGAAAACAAAACTATTGTAATTGTTTTGGTTTAAAAGGGGTTGCAAATAACTACATGAGATGAGCAACCAAATATGCATTCCTCTCCAGGTGATCTGCATGGAATACATAGTATGGCTTGTGTGCCTCACAGGTCATCTTGTTTCTCAGGTATACATTGGAAGTGCATCTAAAACATTCTAAAACTGGGTAACAGGCATTATGTAATCAAACTCTACCATCTCTCTGGACAAATATTAATGCTCTTAATAATGAGCGTTGAAGGTTGCTATCATTTCACCTTAAAAATTCTGATTCACTTTTTGCACATGCTTTCTTTGGCGGAAAAACTATATCAAGTTAACTATACTAAGCACACAATGTATTTCTTTTTCTCCTTGTTGTGTAATTTCTTTCAAACTCTCCATCTCACTTTGTTCAGTGATGCCTAACATCATCTTGAATTAGGGACACACGGAATTTCTTGCTTTCCTTCCTTGCCTTTTTTTTTTAAACTTTGTTAAAAACACAAAGTTCTGTATTTTTTACCTTTAAATTTCTGCCATTTATGCAGGGCGTAAGAGCAAGAATATTATTTAAAAATCAGATTATTTCATCATTTTAATATTAATGTTATTGTTAGTATCTAATATTGGGGGAGAGTCTGCTGCATTGTTAAATAATTTTTATGAAAAAGTCATTGAAGTCTGCAGACTATAGAAACTGATGATGAAATCAAATAACAATGGAAATAAAACATTATCTGTTGGTGTGGAACGGTATTACGTTGTTATCTGTTCAGATTTCTATCTGTAGAAAATGTTTGTTAACTTGCATCTCTTCAGCTTTACCTACAAGGCAAGTTGTGCTATCACTGTTGGTGGAACAGTGAGCTTCTAACATAATAACTTTCACTGGAAAAATTGAAATAGGTTACAAAAATGTGTTTTCTGTTACCTGATTGCTTAATACTGCTTTGAATTTTGAGTCAGAAAGTGAGATGGTCTAGTTTATCTGCTTTACCTCTATTCTGGGCATGTAGCAATTTCAGCCTGTGTTTTATTTTGATGTTCATAGTTCAACTAGATGACCTGATTGCCGACAAAATTATTATTAGTTTTATATAAAAGGGAACAATAAAAATGCATTTTTTTCCAAGAGTGTACCACAGAGAGTTCCACAGATAACATTGCTGCAGTTTTGAAACAGTACTTCATAATCAGATTCTTCATGTAATGCATCTGAACTCTCAAAAAGTTGATAGCTGCAGTTCAGTAGGTAATTATACATGGAGTGCAATCCACTGATCAACACAATCGGTACAAATTATACTCTTAGGCTGGTCTTAATCCAGCAAATTCTACTGTAATCAATTATATTATTATAATTTTACAGCAAGACTAATAAGACCAGGTCTTGACATTTTCATAAGCAAAATACTGAGCCAAAATTCATCCTTTTCTTTATTTTAGAGTTAAATGTATCATAATGATATTCCATACTGTCTGTCAAACTGCAGGGGGCTGGAGTAGATGACCTTTAAAGGTCCTTTCTGACCCAAACTACTCTGTGGTACTCTTCTGTAATTCTATTAATACTCCCTGGGAAGTCCTTTCACCAGTTGCATTCTCAGAGTCAACCCTAGATTGTACCTAAGGAGCACGTTCCCAGCACTGTCCTAGGCATCTAGAATAATATTGATATTTTTTGTTGTATTAGAGTGGTAGTTTTAGATGTGTGTAGCCATATGCAAAATCCAACATAATTTGCCACCCTCAACTGAGGAAATGTAGAGTCCCAAGTACATCTTTGCAGATGGTCAGTCCCTTGTGGTCCCAGCTTGCCCTTCAGGATGTACCCACTGGAGAGCAAGTTACCTGGCAACTCTACTTCCTTTGAACTGCCAAGGGAATCAGGAAGAGGAATCTGGGAGTACAGCCCAGAAGCTGAGTTTTATACATGCTTGACTGTGTGTTGTAAAAAATGCTGTTGCACTCCTCTAAAGGTTACCAACTAAATCATCGTTACCATCCAGAAGTACTGTGTGGGCAGAAAAGAGCAGTTTAGCCATCTTCCAATATATACTGTTTTGGAACAGTAGCTCCAGTTGTCTCCCAGTACTTTGGAGGCAAATAGCTATGCAAATAACTAATTTCCAGTAAAGTGTGAAGTAGCTACTCGTGTCAGGTAACTGCTGCACATGTGTGTTATTGATTGACTACCCATAAGATTGCACTGGACGTCTGATGAATGCTACAGAGTGCCAGAGACTCATTGCAGTGGTCATTTGGGCAGGAAATATTTGGGCAGTGTGATATACCAAAACCTCTTTGCAAACTGTGTAGACACAGAAAGCTGAGACTGGGCTTACGTGTGTATTAATCTCTGTTATTCAAAGGACTAAAAGAAGAAAAAGAGCTCTAGGAAAGCAGGGACCTAGACAGCATGACAGTCCTGCCTTAATTTGGCCTTGTTTGTCCTTAGAAATGTCAGAATTACCTGCAAACAAGAGTCTATCCCTGTGGTAGTGCTAGTTATTCTCAGTGTGAATTGAACAAAAGGTCCTGAGGAGCACCTGAAAGCCCTGCAATGTGGAGGGATGACAAAGTCTGCAAGTCTTGGCCCTGGGTCATGCTTTCCCAACCCACATATGGGCAACAGCATGAAACATGAGGTGATTTATCTGTTCCCATTATATTTAAGCCTAAAAATACTATAGCAGCATTGAAAAACTATTCAGAAGTCTTAAGCATTGAATTTTTTGCTTTTCATTTTTCAGGATGCTGACAGTCTCCCTGCTGATAGTTTGATAGACTGGATGTTTTTTGTAACTTTCCATAACTGGTTATTCTACCCCTCTCTAGGCCTACTCTTCTCTCCCTTGATTTTTGTCAGATTTACATCTGTTTCCTTAGCAAGCTACTATAAAAATGTCTTCAAGTCCATTTACGATGTATGCTTAATATCAGCTTCAGAACTCTGAGCAGAATGTAAAATGACTGAACTGTTTTGAATAAACAACTCTGGATTTTCAAATTCATCAGAATCCTTTTTTATTTCTTCTTTGGAGTATCCCTGTCTTTGAATTGTTTGTGCTGTGCTTTGCCTAAGGATGTGTTTGAAATATAAGGGCTTTGATTTGAATAGATGAATAGCCCCGTGTGTTTGTGTTTTCCCTCCATTTTCATAATTATAGCAGAAAAAGAGGGCAAGGACAGTTTTAGCTGAGTAATTTAGCATATTTTCACATTGAGATTTAGTTTTGCTGCATAGTACAGGACAATGCAACTCAAGTAGATGGCAGAAGATGTGAAGTGAGAATGATAGGAAGAAAAAGGAACTCAAAGAAGATGATCTCTTTTGGAACTGTACTACAGTCAGTAACTACAAATTAGGTACATTTTGAGTGACAGACAAACAAACCTCAGATGTACTCTAAAATGGAATTGTAAAAACCCTTCATGTTAGTCACTCTGATTGTCATCCTTACATAATAGACTCAGAGAAATGTGTTCTCAGACTGTAGTAATGTTTTTTTTTTCTGTCAATACTGCAATACTCAGGATTTACATGCAGTAAGAGCAGTAGCTGCATGAAACATCTAGTGACCTAAGAGAGCACTTTTCCTTATTGAATTTCAGACTCTTTTTACTCCAGTAAAATTCTTTCACATCTTAAATTATCATTGAAGTCGCATATAAAATACAATCTTTACTCATCAGAGCTTCAAAAGAGGTTGAGTTCTCTGCTTTTGCATTATCCTTCTGGAGAGGTGTGATGACTAAGTGATGTACTACAAACATAGGTAAATGAAATCAGTTTTGGCTGCCTATTCTCTCTGAATGATTTCAAGTTGAATATGGCAAGAATTTGAGGGTACAGTCAGAAGTCTGATGTTTGATATCCAAGTATAAATGTAGAAAGGAGAGTGACAGGTTTTCTTAAACATATCTCATAATTTGCCCTTTGTGTCTCTTTTTGTCAAGATATTGTTTCCTCTGTATGAGCTGCACATGCTTATCTTTCGTTGCTGGAAGTGGAATCCTGCATAAGAAATTCACATATTAAGCACAAAGTTAAGTCTGAAATTCATATGGAACGTTAGTTGGTTGGTAACGTAAAGATATGATGTATCAGATTCTCCCCATTCTGTACAAATCTATATAGATTTGAAATTAATTTCATTTTCTAAAGATTTTGTGTTTGTTGTTTGTTTGTCTGTTTTTTTGAGCCCTGGAAAAAACGGCTAAACTATCTAATTCCTTTTTTTTTTTTTTCAGGAAATGTGATGATATATTCCCATTCAATGTAATTTCTCAACTGCAGTTTTAGCATGTGCTTCATATTCATTTCTGCTTATTTCATACTAAATTATTGAAGAGCTGAAAGGTGTTTAGGCTATTGTTTTCAAAAGTAAAAGCTGGGCTGTTAAGTTATAAAACGAAGTTCTTCCCTTTTTTTTTTTTTAGAAGGAGAAAATATTGATAAATTGTGGTTTTGAAATAGTTAACTACAATAAAAATACAGTTTGAGCTTTGCAGATTTTTGTAATTTCAGACGTACTTTACAAAACATCAATTAAGCATATAAATTTGTTTGGTTATGCTGTACATATTCCTTCTGTACTGAAATAAACTGAACTATGGTTTGGACCCCTTCTCCTTCAGAATTTGTGTCAAATAATTGTTTTTATGAATGACAAAGTTCTGAGTGCTTTTTGTAAATTATAATTGTATTCCCTCTACTTCTAAGAGAGTTATTAGAGATAAGCACAGATCCAATGAGTTCTTCACAAATTTTCTATCACAAATATTTCCAATTCTGCATTACTTTAATGTGTGATGATCTACATCCTAAGATCTTATTTCTCCCTGGTCTTACTCTGTTTAACTTTGTCTGCTTTTACATTAGCAATTAGCACTATCCATCAGGAGTGGATTTGTAGAGAAAATCGGTAGGCTTTCAGGATGCAGCATTTCTATATATAGGAGAGGTGACTGATGACTGGAGAAAGGCCACTGTTACTCCTGTCTGCAAAAAGGGCAAGAAGGAGGACTTGGGAAACTACCAACCAGTCAGCCTCACCTCCATCCATGGAAATGCGATGGAACAGGTCATTCTGGAGATCATCACTAAGCATGCAGAAGAAAACAAGGTCATCAGGAACAGTCAACATGGATTCACTAAGGGGAAATCATGCTTGACAGATCTGATTGCCTACTGTGATGACATGGCAGGATGCTTTGATGAGGGGAGAGCAGTGGATGTTGTCTACCTCGACTTCAGTAAGGCTTTTGACACTGTCTCCCATAAAATCCTTGTTAAGTAAGGTCAGGAAATGTGGGTTGGATGAATGGACACTGAGGTGGTCCAAGAACTGGCTGAATAGCAGAGCTCAGAGGGTCATAATCGGTGAACTATTAAGTTGGAGGTCTGTAGTCAGAAATAATTAAGGATCCTCTCTTATGAGGAGAGATTACAGAAGCTGGGCCTGTTTAGTCTAGAGAAGAGAAGACCGAGAGGGGATCTCATTAATGCGTATAAATATCTCAAAGGTGGGTGTCAAGAGGATGGTGCCAGACTCTTTTTAGTGGTGCCCAGTGACAGGATGAGGAGCAATGGCCATAAACTAAAACACAAGAATTTTCACCTCAGCATGAGGAAGAGCTTNTCAAGAGGATGGTGCCAGACTCTTTTTAGTGGTGCCCAGTGACAGGATGAGGAGCAATGGCCATAAACTAAAACACAAGAATTTTCACCTCAGCATGAGGAAGAGCTTCTTTTCATTGAGAGTGGCAGAGGCTTCCCAGAGAGGTGGTAGAGTCTCCCTCTCTGGAGACATTAAAACCCATCTAGACACATTCCTGTGTAACCTGCTCTAGGTGACCCTGCCTTGCATGGGAGTTGGACTAAACAATCTCCAGAGGGCCTTTGCAATGCTAACAGTTCTGTGATTCTGTGATTCTGTGATTCTGTGATTCTGTGATTCTGTGATTCTTTGATTCTGGAAGTTGTACTTTGGGTTCGTTCTGACCCAATCCCACAAAACCACTCCCCGATACAGAAGGCAATGCATTAGGTATAATCAGGGACTGAAACTTCCAGTGCTGGTTTGTTCAAAAGGGACCCAGTTCACACTCCTGAGAGGCTTCACAGTGCAAGCTACATTATGGGAAGGGAGGAAGGTAAGGAGATTGGCTGAAAAAACACACTCGTGAACAAAACTCCAGTTAGAATCTAGATGCACTATCTGTTTCTCTTGTTTTACTCTAAAAAGTCAAAGATATAGGAACATACATACATTTGGAAACAAACATATGTTTGCAAACAAATGTACACTTGCATACTCAGTTTGTAGCTCACAACTAACAGCTGACAGAAGCTTAGGGCACTTCTGTTGCTTATTTTGATTCTTCAATTTAATTTGTCAGGGAAAGGTTGTACTTTTTGTCTGCAAGGTTTTCAGTGTGAATTTAACACAGTGTTTTCAGGGGAGACCAACTGAATCAAATAATTCCCGCCGATTTTCTCTGGTATTTTACCAACCTCTGACCAAAAAGTAGTTTTACAGCTCTCACTGTTAAAAATAGAAATTTATGGAGAATAAGCCCTCACAAAATCCTAAGAACTGAATTTACTTTCTAATTTAAAAATGGGGAAACATTGCCTTGTTGCATTCCAATTTGAAGGGTTAGGTTTTTGATATATACACTGATATATGTCGTACAGAGACCATTGGGACTGTTTATTCTCCATGATCAACCTTTCCTAGCTCAAAACCTTGCATACCATGACATCTTAGATCTAGTTGTCAGGTAACAGTAGGTAGAGACTCTTCTTCTTATGCCATGACATAAACCATTGGTTATGTGAGACTCCCCTAAGGAAATGGACAGTTTACATGTTGCTCCTCTGAAGGTTGGAAAAGGGATCTGGAGCCTTTGTTTCTCTTGGGATGACATCTTCTTGCACCATTTTTCATTCTCATGCATTGGTGGTATCCAGCAGAATTGTAATTTACGTGTTTTTTTTAACCTCAAATTGAGTATAACTGTAAGGCTCTGGTGCCTCTTAGAGCCAATAAACAATGTAGGCATTTCTGTATTAAATTTTCAACACATTATGATGATGTTGGTTTGCAATTTAGCAACATTAAGGATCAGAGTTTGACTCTGTGTTTTATGTGCTTTATTATTTTTATGTCACTTTTACCATCAATCCATTGAATTGGAATTAATGAGGATTGAGAATACATCTCATGCATACTTTGTAGCAAACTGCTGAAATTACTGCTCAAGTAATTTGTTGCTCACTGTAAGATTTTACTGTATCAGCTATGTTGTATCTAGTGATTATAAATTTAATGGGTTTGGTAGACTGCACTGAAGTTTTCTGAGGAAAATGATGAGAGTGATCTAGAGCAAATGCACCATATTTTTCCAGGTTAGTGCAAACCCACAATTTCTATATTCCAGTAGCTCAGTTACTCCTTTACTACCATCATAGACAAGTTTGTGGGGGGGTGGTGGTGGTTGCTGTTGTTATGTTTGTGAGTGTAGGGGCAAGGTAGTATTTCTGCAAATATTCAGGTGCAAGAGTATGGGCTTTTTTCTACCTTTTCCTTTTTGATACCTTTAAATAAAAATTTGCTTAGTGTTAACAGCTGTCTCCTAAGCTGATAATAGGAGCCAGAAATACATAGTGCTAACCTTAATTACATGCTTCAGGCTCTCATCTTTTGCACCAGCTCTGTCAAATGCAGCCTATACTTTGTCTGAGATTGGAATGTTTAATCAGATCGACATGAATAAAGTCAAGCTGTGGAATTTGCTCTACTGATTTTTTCGAATGTGTGAGAAAACTCATGTGCAACTTGTCTGTCATGCAACTGTAAATAGATAAATGATCTCTGTATTTCTGCAGGGCTGTATTGGTGTGCTGGTTAGATCTTTCTTAGCAAAATGTCTCCCAATAGCTTGCAGTTATTTTCAGTTGATAATGGTTTCCCTCAAATGATTTCTCTTACTAATTTCCCTTTCCCTCTCCCTTCTTCAAAAAAGCATGCTGCAAAGTTTACCTGGTAGAAATACACAATTTATTATAGACTTCTTTTAAAATTCACCCTTTCTATTATGCTGCATTTTGTTCAACAGCTGTAATAAGATTTTCTGGTGAAATGCAGATAAGAAACTGAATTAGTTCTTTTCTATGAAAATCCTATGTCTTTATATAATGCTATAGATTCAGGTCGGGAATAATAACATTCAGAATATGCACAGCTTTGTAGACCAAAATGGGAGCCAAACCCAACATAGAAAATGTAAGGGGCAGTCAAACAGACCTCTGCTGTCACAGAGAAATACACACACAATAAAAATCTATATGCATTTGGCAATTCACATTAGAAAACTGTACTGCCTTCCTACTGTCCTCTAGAAGGCTGTTTCAGAGCCTTACAGCACATTTCATGAGCAACTGCCTTCAGGTTTTCAACCTCATTTTACTCATTCACACTTTATAAGCTTCTCTTCTTATGTCAGTATTGGCCTCCTACTTTCTTTCCCCTCTCTGGGATTATCTAACCATGTACTTCTAAAGAATAACCATGCTACCTTTCCCAACTTGTTTTGTTGGACTAAGTAAGCCAGCTTTCTTCCCATCTCTTCTTTTATGATATAGACAATTTATTTTCCTACTCATCATTGTAATTTGCCTCCACATGTATTCTCGTGTTAGTTCATTTTATTTATTTATGTATTTATTTTTATATGGATAATTGGCATCAGATGACATGTTTCAGATGAAAGGTCTCTCACGCAAGGGATTTTGTAAAAAGGCTTTCATAATTTTCCTCTTGTATAAAAACACTTCTCACAATGCACCTTAAAATTGCATTTGCCTTTTTCAGAGCTGCATCATGCCAGTGATTTATAGTCAACCCATGATCAATATATACAGACAGGTCTTTTAATCATTTTTAGCAGATGTACTCTCATTCTGTATCATGGATTCATGTTAATAGTCCCTTGCCCTTGTTCTATTACACTTCATTCCATTTCAATTACAAACCTCAAAGCCACCTAATTTTTCGTGGATAATATTCTGTTCCTCCTTTATATTGATGTCTCCTAGCTTCATGTGATCATCCATTTTCATCATAGCAAGTCTACTCTTTGAGCTGAAGCCATTTAATAGGAGCATTCTATGTAAGACTTAGCCATGAGGACTTCTGCTTTCCTGCCTGCCAATACTGTTTGCTTACACATTGTCCTTTAGCTAGTTTCTTACTCACTTATGTAAGCCTTCAGCAATCTTCTATGTTATATTTGTAATTATTATGTATCCACTGTTGTTAATTTAGTATCTAAAGTTACACAGAGAGAGAGAGACAAAGAGAGAGAGAGAGAGAATAAGTAAGTCCACAAACTACAAGTTTTCTAGGTTGCAACAAGCTCTGTGCAGCTTCCTTAGTTCCTGACCTCTTCTCCTTATTTCTGTCATTGCTAAGGCTGGTTATCATTGCCTCCATTCTTCTTGGTAGTTTTGTTTTTGCCAGAGGATGCTTATGTTTTAAAGCACATTCTGTGGTACTGCTCTGTGCTGTGCTGTCCCCAGCCAGCAGCCAAGCACCAGCACAAGCACTTGCTTACTCCCCTGTCCTGCAGAATGGAGAACACAGAAAGATGGCATGAAGAATCATGGATTAAGATAAAATCAGTTTGATAGGTGGAGCAGAAGATGCACACATAAGCAAGGTAAAAAGAGGAATTTATTCACTATTGGCAAGCAGAGATGTGGCTTCTTCCTGGGAAGCCAAGCACCAGCACGTGTAACACTAATGCTGTACCTGCAAACATCCCCCCTTCCTACTCCTCTGGAGCATTTATTGCTGAACAGAACAGTATAGGGCATCTATTTGGTCAGTTCGGGTCAGCAGTCCTGGCGTGTGTTACCTCCCAAATTCTTGCTCACCTACAGCCTATTTGTGGGGAGACAGAGTGGGAAAAAGAAGAGACCTTGATGGTCTGCAGGCTCTGCTCAGCAATACTCAAAAACACTGCTGTGTTATACACACTATTTTAGTCACAGATCCAGAACAAAGCACTGAACAGTGCTTTGATTTTCTTCATGATTTTATCTAGTTATAATCGTTGTATACATTATTCTTTAGTTTTTATCCTGCTAGTAATAGATTTAATTTTATTCCCCCACGTCAAGTCTCTTTTGTCTGTATGAAACTTCTCTCATCTTCTAGCAATTGTGTAAAAAGGTTTGAAAAAATTAGTCCAGAGTAAACCCACGGCATGTGATAAGACTATTATCTCAGATGGTGATTCTGTTGTAAACCCGTAAATCTCTAAGAAAGGGTCAGCTGCTTTGTGTTGTGAGTTACTAACTGTAACTTTTAGACTAAGGGCATGCAGAACGACTCCCTCTAAAATAACTAAATGATAACGTTTTGGGCTAAGTTTCAGTGAAGATTTGGCTTTACCATTTTGGCTTCTGTTTAAACTGACATTCCTGCTGAGCAGCTGATGTTGACCTGACATAGCTGTTAACTCTGGAAACTCTGGAAACAAGCTTGCACTTATCATTCTCTGAGGTACAGCATGAGGAGGAGAGCTAAGAAGTATTTCAATTCAACTTGGACAATCTCCTTAGGAGAAATGTTTTCTGCCTTTTTCTAATATTTTTGGCATTTCTAGAAATTTAATTAATTTACGTGCCTGAAATTTATTTCAGATGCTGAATCTAAACCTCCTTGAAAATCTTGACATATATTTAATTTCATAGAAAAACTAAAGGTATTCATAGCTATAAAGATTTTGTGCTTTATTTATTCTTAAAATAGAAAAAAAACCCCCTAATGATATAGATATTCTCTCTAATACATATCATGTATTGTTTAAAAAATATTTATGAATGTCTTGATTCTTAAAATTAGCTAGTATTGAGTCTGTGTAAGAAACAGTCAAGGAATTAGCAAGGCTCAGTTCTATGGTGTACTGAAGACAAAGGGTAAAGTGTGTCAATGTTTGAAAATGCACAGGATTCCCCAGGTGGATCCTGTAGTTGTAATAGCTAATACCTTGTCAAATTTGCTAAACTTTTACCCTTGGTGAGACAGGCGTATTCAGGTGTTTTAGTAGTTGCAGTGTGATCCTACAGTGCAAAAGCCCTGTTTGCCATTGAACTGTAGTGAAGGGGTTGCCACCATTTTTGTTCTTTAGTTTTTTTCTCTTAAGGACTTTGAGATTTCAAAGGGGCCTGATCCCCAGCTGTTATAAACCAACGAATTTTTATTTAGTGTATTAGGTTATACCAATGTAATTTAAGTTTCCCATTTCTTGGTAATTATAACCCCTTCAGCCTGAATTGGTGCAGGTTCTGTTAATTTTAAGCCTTAGATTTGGAGATCTGTGCATTATTACGTAGCAAATATTATTGATCTACATGTTAGCTACATGGGAGTATGACAGATTATTTAAACGAAATAATTTGTATATTCTATTTTCTTCTGCTGAAAAGGCCATCTAGAGGTTGGTACCAGCTTGCAGGATTTTGAGCTGCCATTTTTATTCATACGAGTAAGGATTTGAGAAGGGTCTGAAACATGTGCCTGGCAGCAAACCAATAAGGGTGAAAACTTTTTTTTTAATCACTTAGGAACCCAACTCATTAAATACAATAAAAACTCTCCTGAGACTAAATATATCAAAATTCTGAACTGAGATACTTCTTTTTCAGATACTGCCTAGAGAACATAGTGTCATGATAGATAAAGCCTTCAGTCCGAAGTCTGAATATTTCAAAATGGAGAGAAATAACTCTGAAGACAAAGGGGTTGTCTGGTTTAGAAAACATGGGATTTTTTTTTTTTTCCTGCAGCATTTAACCTTTCTAAATGAATTATTTTGAATTGATTTGGATGTGATGTGGAAGTTGAACCTGAGAGCCTAAACATTCTCCCATTCCCAAATCATACAGTGAGAAAAGAGCAGGAATAGCCAGTGCTCTGCCACATCTTTCTTTCTCCCCACATGAGAGTCCATCTGTGCGACCAGAATTCCTCTGCTGGGGTTACTGTTGACACAGAGCATCAAGGTGGAAAGCAGAGATAACGTGTCATTGCTGCGTTTTGACAGATACTCTGATTCCAACCTCTGCCCCTCCCTTTCCTTTTCTCTGTTGCACAGGGGGTGAAATCCTATTAGGACTGATTTACTGAGTGGCAGAACAAGTTCATGATTCTCAGCTTCATTCCCTTTTGCACCTTAAACAAGATTCTGAAGCATAAAAAAAATTTTAACCTTTCCAAGGAAAGATGCTAATCTGAGGGTGGCTGTCAGCTCAATACTGGGTTCCTGCTGGCTTTGATAACAGCTCATGATTTGAGGAAATTTAGCATGGATTGAGATGTCAGCTTGCAACTCACACTCCAGGCTTCCTTGACTAATGGGAAGTAAACAGGTGATTATTTGTAGTTGGGGCTCAGCACCATAAAATTCAACTGTGCAGTTCAGGAAGTTCTTAGCAAAAGCTAAACATGTGAACCCTCTTTATTACCCACTGGTTTTCCTGGAAAAGAAGCGGGTGTTCAGCAAGGCCTTAACCTCTCCACACAATCTTCTGTTATCCATTTATTTCCACTCCACAGTCCTAGCAAATGCTTTTTGATTTCACACTTTCAAATAGAGTAAAGAGACAATTTTAGCTATTCTCTATACAAACAACAGTGGCATGTAAATGATCCAGAGTGCTAAGGCACAATATAACATTAATTTCAGTGATTAGAGTTACAAGTGTTAGAAGGTTGGTTTAATTCTCAAACAGAAATTAGCAATAGCAAGTTATGTTCACTCTCTATTAAGGATTTCAAAACTATTTAGAATGGAATAGTGTCTTAAGAATGTTAAATGTGCATCTGATTTAGACTGAAAAAAACCCGTTTTTTTTTGTAGTTTGCAGTGATTTGAGAAAATATGTGCACTTATATTTTTATATTTGAGGCTTCAATTGTCTGTTCAATAGTTGTATAATACATATCAAGCCAGATTGTGTTGTCAGAGACACTGTTGTAAATCTACAATATTTCCACTGTAGATGCTAAAATTGCTTCAGTTTCAAATATTTTGTTAAGAAGGTCAGGAATTCTGACAGTACTTTTCAGTGGTTGCAGATTTGAATGAAGTATACTGTTTTCAGAGTCAGGTTGGAAAGAAACTGTCATCAAGAGAGGCAATTTTCAGAATGTTGATAAGAGGCATGATTGACACCCCTATAATTTTGTTTGTTCTAAGCTTCTGTTTGTTCTTGAAACTTGGCTATTAAAGATGAAATGAAAAGAACTGTTCACAGTGCTTTTGGACTAAATTTGTGGTTACTCCTGAAAGTTATGAGGCTGGGTTTGCAGGCTTATGTTGTTTTTAAAATCCCTTCTTATACTAAAAAGAAAAGTCAGAGAGGACTTCCATTTTCTAAAATGCTAGCTTAAGTTTTTCCAACTGAGGAAAAGATGTATTTTTTCATTCCTTTACATTATCACACAAACCACACGGATAAGAGACAAATACATTCTGTAAGATCTGCCAGTAGCACAGCTGGATCAGCGTTCATTTAGAGTGATGCTGGCCCTGTGAATCATTATGTCTGCTCAGTCGAGTGGGAGAACTCAGCTTGTCTGCAGCAGGATCATATATCAACCTAAAGAGGAAAGAAAGTTGCCACAGAACCATAGTTCCAACCAGCAGCACCACTTGACAAAAAAGTAATCCTCTGGCATTAATTCCTTGTCAAGGCTAGTGATGGGTTACATTTGCCAAGTGAGATGTTCTCAGCTGAACTGCAGTATCTTGGAAACACAACGTGATATGTCACTTTTTCTTTCTTTTCTTTTTAAAGAATGTTACATATTGAGAGTATCATTCTGTGAATACTCGCTGTGAATTAAGATAACTATTCACAGAAGTGAAGACATTGATCTTGGCTTCTGAAACTCTCAGACTATGCAATTTTAAAGCAGTTTGCTCCTGTAGATATCTATAAATCCATTTTCAACATGAGGCTACTTTGCCATTTTCTGTTCCAAAAGTATAACCCAAAGCCCATTCCTACACAGGCCCAGCCCTTACTGTGCCCTTAAGGATGTGCTTAATGTGAGTTAGGAATGACGAAAGTACTTTATGTAAACACAACCCAAGCCTCTTTTAAACATTGGTTTACTATAAATTTTCATTCTGAGGCCGTAGCATTTATTTTCATTTGCCCTCAAAATTCTGGCAGTCTCATTTTACAAAGAGGAGCCAAAGATAAGGGAGGTAGTTGTTCTGCCCGTGATGAGCTGTAATATGTTGAGCTGCCATCAAAACCAAAGCTCAGGAGCCATGTCCTTCATGCCTTTACTGAGTCAATGGACTTCTGCCTCTCTTGCTTGTGACATTGGGATCTCCTGATTACTGAAGGCAGACTGAAAGTTATAATTCACTGACCTAGTAACCGAATTTCCTTCTTGCAGGAGGGAAAATGGTCCCAGGGATCCAAAGCAAGGTGGAACAGCAGACTCTGAGGGAAGGGCTGCAGTCAACTTTTAAGGAAAATTTTGTGTCATTCACTGGGGTTATATTTTTCGTTATGAGAATAAAGAAATAATATTTATGGATGGTTTCTTAAAAAAAATATTCTTTGTCTGCAGAAATATGTTTCCCCTTGTTCCTATTCAAGTGTCATGAAAGATTTATAGGAAAACATTTTCAAACGTTTATGAAAAAAGTGTGTTGTCCTCATATTACTTCTATGTTTCTTTGCATTGGAAAATAACATGTAGGTGGCTGCTGTAAATAAATATGTTATTATAAGTTCCTCAAAAATCTCCTAGTTTTTAGATTGATGAAAAAATATCCTGTGTATTTTGCCTGGAATACATATTTAGAAATGGAAGCAGTGCGCATACTGACAGATCAACCATCTACATTCCTTAGAGTTTGTTTCCTAATGTGTAAATAATAAAATGATAGCAATTTTAATTTTTTTCATGACTGCTTAAATATCTTTTTCTTTCTCTGGAATTCAGACACATGGTGTGACTCCTTGGGATGGTCCTGTGTAGGACTAGGAGTTAGACTCTATGATCCTTGTTGGGTCCCTTCCAACTCAGAATATTCTGTGATTCTGTATGTTATATATCATTTGACATAATATCATGAGTATCAGGATACTTTCTATTACACAAAGTTGTAGGAAAATGCTTGAAATAATTTAATTGTTATTTTTTCTTTTTGATTCATTATATTTATTTTTAGTTCTACCAAATTTTTAAAAAATTGAGAAATTTTGCAACTAAAGCTAATAAATGGACAAATGAAAAAATGCAGTAGAAATGAGAAGCAGCAGAAAGATTGTGGGATGATGGTTATGATGAAGGTAGTAAAGACTGTTTTACTACACTCAGTGTTGTCTCAGTAATGTTCAAGCTTCCTTTCAGTCATTAGTTCCACAGTTCTATTTGAACTCCTGCATTCTGTTCTAACAAGTAGTTTCTCCCTATAGCTTTCATTCCTAGGCTGTTCTAGCCACAAGCCTTAAGCTTTATCTCAATTGCACTACCCTGGTCAACCCTGAACCGAGGGATTCTCTATGGAGAAGTTGTCAATTCAAGAGTAACCTGAAGGATATGCTGAATATTTTATAGGATCATTTTATGCACATCAGTGGGAAAACTATCATTTGCCATGGTAGGTTGTAACTGGTTTCAGACATAATCTCTTCAGATCTGCTCATTCTTCCTAGTTAGTTCACAGAAAACTATAGGCATGAAGTGATTCAGGTGTTCAAGGCAAGGTTGGATGGGTCTCTGAGCAATCTGGTCTGGTGGAAGGTGTCCCTGCCCAGGGCAGGAACTAGATGATCTTTAAGGTCTCTTCCAACCCAAACCATTCTATGATTCTATGATTCTTTCATTTCGCCTTTTAAAGAGAGAGACTTATTACCTAGTTTTGCTTTTCAATGGAAATTAAAAGAATAGTAAGGTGTTGGGAAATTTGTGTGTAGTAATCAAGAATTTTATGCTTATTTTCAACTGAATACTATTTTAATACTAAAAGAAATGTATTTTTGATGCATTTACACGATTAGGAGCTATATTTATTTTATTCTGTCTTACAATTAGTCCTTATCTTCCCACTCTACCAAGGAAATTCTGTTTTGGTTTCTGTAGGGTTTTTGTCAAATGACACTGCCAGAAAAGATAAAATGTACACAAAAAGTCTGAAGTAGATATGACTTTTTCTCAATGACTCCTGATGGAATAAACCACCCTAAAACGTTACAGATACCCTATAAACATCCCAACCTTAAAGAGTTTATTCCTAGGTAAGGATCTGATGTTGCCTGTTATTCTCAGTGATGCATCTTCAACACTGTAAAACGATTGCTTTATTTAGGCAATCCTGTCTATTACGGTTTGATATTTAGTGTACAATAGAGGTAAGAATCTGAGGGCTTTTCATAGAGTGCAGAGAAACATGAAAGAGCCTCCCTTTTTTTAAGTTTCCTCACATCTAGTCTAGTAAAAACAAGAACATGTTTCTCTGAGTAACAACATTACATTTATTTTCCTTCTACTTGCAAAAATATCTATTTTATACTTGAATATGTGGTTCTGTACTGCATTTATTGACTTTGAATGTTTGTCAACTTATGACAGGAAACTGCTTTGTTACTTTGAGGATCACTCCTGTCATTCAGATCTGAGATAACAGAGCTAATGGGATCTTAGATATGGTACACTAGAGAAAATAGGTACTGGAGGGCAGGTGGAAACTCTGGATAGTTGCTGTAGAAGAACTTACTTTCCTAAAGTATTGGAACACTGGTGTGCTGAGCACTAGACTGAGGGGGAGGAGAAAGATAACGACAACCTAAGGTCTTCCATGTTCATTTATAATGGAAATAACAGCAGGTGCAGAAAGTGCAGGATTTTTATTTATTTTTTTTCCTTTGTTGGCTTGTGATTTTTGCCTTTTTGTTGTTGTTGGGTTTTTTTTTTGTGGGTTTTGTTTTGTTTGTGCTTGTATTCTTTTTTTTTATTTTTAGAACGGCTGTTAAAATATGCATAACTTCTGAATGCATGGATTTTTAAAAACTAGTTTTTACAATCAGAAATAGCCCCGGTGGAGTTTCAGTGGAATTATGGATGAAGTGTACTGCTGCTGGCTGTAAATAAGAGTACAGATCCAGGCCTATTGCAAGGTGTATCTGTACACAGTATACTGTATAGGTATTCAGTATGTTTTTCCTTGCTTTCTGAAACAGAAATAAATGTTTTATTTTTAATCCTCATTCTCACTGTTTTAAAGCTGTCTAGTGTCTTCTGACATTTTTGAATGCACGTATCTGTAGCACAAGGGTTGTACGCAACGGTAAATCTTTTGTTATTTTAGATTTTTATCGGCTGGTAGCCATCACAGCAAGGGCAAAGTTACCGCACCTGTGCTTGATCCCTTGTAACATTTTATTATGCCGAATTACCAAGTGTCAAAAAGGAGCACAGATTAAAATGAGGTAGAAATTGCCTGTGTGGTTCTGGATATTAGCCTTCAATAACATAAGCACGGGAGTCTGATGTTATCAATGAGTTCATTCTTGGACTAGACAATGAAAAGATTAAGCCTTTTAAGCACAGCCAGCGCACAGAGATAATTAGTTGCATTTCCAGTTTAGAGAAATCTCTTTCATAAAGGTCTCGTGTAAATAACAATCTAAGCAAGTTTTGTGGAAAAATAAGAATGTCCTCAGAAATCTCTGACTATAGAAATTCCAGTAGGAAACAGGAAGGGATCTTTTCTCTAAAGGTACATTTGGATGTCTTTTCCATTTATTTATTCTTAAATATGAGTTTTAGAGACTCAAATGATTTCCTCATATAGCAATTATTCTACTGAATACATAAAATTCTTTGGCAAAAAGAATGTTGGACATATTTTGATTAAAACCCCTGCAGGATCTGTAAGATTAAACACATTCTTTGAGGCAGACATAATGCGGTAAAATTTTGACTTGAATCCCCAGGTTCACAAAGGTGTGGACTGAATATTCTGAACATTTTGCGGCTTTTGGGTTTTTTTCTTGTTTTGGAATTTCATGCCTGCTCCTCTTCCAAATAGAGCTAGCTTAGAAATGCTACTGCTCGCTCTACATTTTGTTATGAAATATGTGGTATATCTACCGCCTAAGGAGACTTTCTGCCGTGCCTTTTGCAACTGGCCTTGTCTATCTCACATTGGCCTTTTTAGCCATCAACGTGCTTGTAGCAAGTGTGGGTAGAGTCCTTCTCAAATCTTCATTTGCGAAGCCTGGCCATGTATGTATGTATGTTGTATAGCATTCAGGAACAAAACGGTAAAAACTAAATAAAGTGGCGTTAAACAAAACTTATACGCCATTTTTACCACTTATGAAAACATTGTATGGAGAATTAAACTTTTTTTCAGAAATTTTAATTATATTTCAGGCTTTCTTCTCTCTTCATTTTTCTCCTTTATAACAGTATGGCTGTACAGAAAGTATCCATTTAAATACAACTTCAGCATTGACAAATCATTCTATTTATCAGCACAGTGTTGCTTTTATTAGAGTCAAGATATTGGAAAAAGAAAGAGGTTTTTCTTATTATTTGTACACTTTATTTTATATATTTATGAAATTCCTTGTTTCTTAAGAAAATGGCTGCGTCTTAAACACTGATGGAATCCACATATTTTGTGTTTCTGTTGTGATTTCCCATGTGAACGAGTGTGATGAACATTGAATACAAAAGAAATTTATAAAGAAGAAACAAGATAAATCACTTAATCTGCATGGACCTTTCTGTTATCTTCCTTGTCTACTTCTCATTAATTAATTTTTGTTCTGAATTCCAACTCTCAAACTGAAAGTAGCCCATATCCCTTGGTCATTAATTCCAAGTTGGATGTGAAACAGGTAAGAGGGCTGGAACTAGCACATCTACAGTACAACCATAACAAAATTCCTCTAGATTCATAGAGACTGTTCTTCAGGCAGCTTTTGTGATCAGACCAGGAGTTTTACCAGTGCATCTAGATAATTTCTGATTATTGTTCTGTAATTCAGCATTTGCTTGGGGTTGTTTAGTCACTCTGCTGAGATGACACCATGAATACAGTGCTGTGTTTTGGTTAATCTGGCAGCCGTTCCAAATAGCACAGTGTGGCACAGAGATTTAAAAACACACAGCAGAATTTGATCTGGGTCTTCCAGTGTTTTAATAGCACATTTTTATATTACTAATTTTATATTTAGGCCTACAACAGCACTTTTGTTGTAGTAACAGATGTCTCTCCAAACACATGGGTGTATATTTAAATGGAGTTGGCATGGTGTAATCTTCTTTCAAAAGGAGATTAATGGAACAGAACTTTTTTTGTCTGCACAAATTAATTGAACAGTTATAAGAGGATGGATCACTACTTTGTAATAATTACAGTTGTATTTACTGTAATTAATACTCCCTACTAGAATTGGTGTGAAATAGCATTATTCTCTTGCACAGTTAAAGTATAATTGCAACACTAGATTTGTCTGAGTAAACACGGTCACTGCATGCCACTCCCAAGAGCATCTGTCTCTGGTAATGACTTTCAAGTGCAAGTACTTTGCAATTCTGAGCTTTGTCAAGATCACACCTAAATAACATCCTGAGAACTAACATCAAATCAGTGAATTGCTTATTACCTGAGCTCTTTTTCTTCATTTTATTATTCCTCATAATGGAACTAGTAGTCTGGAAGATATATGAGGCAAGTAGTACAAACCGGCCATTTGTTCCAAGGGTTGTCTGAGCCTGCTGGTGCGTGAGTTTCCAAAGAAAAATTAATCTATTTCTATCAAAGAACTGCAAAACTTTTGCTCATTTTACTCTTTCCAAAAAGAGCTGTGACAATTTCTTGAACTGTAAGAAAAAGAGCCCACAAACAAAACTAAAACAGTAAGAGCCCTCTCAGTGGAACTCAGTTAAACTTTTTCAGCATAGGAAAAAAATGAGTAAATTTATCTCTTGTGATCAGATTATCAGAAAATTCTATGACAAGGCTGGGTACAAAAGAAATATGCAATACAGTTAGCACCTGATTTAGTGCTTCAAGTAGCAATCCTGATGTCACACATTGTCCAGGAAAACATTGTTTATGAAAACTATAATAATAGTGGCTATAGAGTGGATAAACTGCAGTTGTCTCAGTTCTTGATGTTTTTCAGAAGTGTTGTTGTTGTAGGTAGAGTGACAAATGCATTTTTCCAATTAAACACATTTTCTGTTTCTGAACAGAATTCCTAGACAAAGGTCAAAGGATTAAGTAAATATTTGAGTCCTTGTTCCCACTGAGCTTAATGCTTCACTGCGAGATCGGAGACTGTAAGTTATACAGACTTTCCTCCTTACCTCACTGCTGATGGTCTATGTTCAAATCTCTTGGGAAGAACGATAGCTGAGATGCAGCTTTTGTGCTTTCTTCACCAGCAGAAGGAAGTCTAGTGTTTATAAAGAGTCTTACCTAACTTGCCACAGAATGTAAAGTGCCCTGTGCATGTTCTTCATTTCTGGAGGAAACATGGAGGAAATGGAAAAAGGCCAGTGGTTGTCTGTCACTGTGACTGGCCAGTTTTGGTGAAGTTGCATTGTGAAACAGGGAGAAGACTCCTTTTCAGCCAGTGGTATTCCCCTCATGTCAGGAAACAGACTGTCCATTGTCCAGAAGCAGTTTTGTGACAAAATGTACTCTGCAAGAAGGAGAGCCTCTTGTGACAGCCCACAGGCCGTTTGAAATGTTGGAGTCAGAAGCATACAGTGGAAAAGTTCTGGCTGAAAGGTTTATATTAGGATGCATTATAATTTTGGTGGGATATGACACCTAAGACTTTCATTAAACTGTTGGCAAAAACTGTGGATGTAAGGGAGTAAGATTTATGTTCCGCTAAAGAAATCAAGTGAAGGGTAGTGAATGGGAAGAAAGAGCATATGAAAATTCTTTAGACTACAGACAGAGTTGGGTTGAGCAAACAACGTTTGTCTTTATTTGCATATTTCTAGTAATAGCTACAAAACAGACTAATATCTTTGCACGAGCCAAACGTGTGCATCTCCTTGCTTCTGCTAATCCCCAGGGTGAAAGCCTTGAGTGATAGATAGTTTGTGTCAAAGAAGTTTCGGTGGTCAAGAAAACAGTGGGTGATGTAGCACAAACTCTGCAAGACAAAGATGGTAGTAGTGTGAGACTGCAGTGGCACAGCAGAACATATATTTGGCAGTTTAGGGTGTTCCCATCTAGGGAAAGTCTGTGAGGACCTTCAAATATCACACGTGTTTCCGTTGTTTTATTCCCTACCTTTTGGCTAACCTTCTTCACCTTTTCCATTCTATTACAAACCCATGGAGAATAATTTGTATGGTAATTTTTGTGAATTAAGTATCCTGGGAGATAGATGAACATCATTAAACTGTTATCACACTTAGCATTCCTGTTGCCAAAAATGGAAGGCTAATTTTACTCCATTAACTTCTTATGGATTGCTTTGCTTTTTTGTGGTGGCCACAGGTGTCCAATTTATTCCCAGCTCTGTGTAGATATTTTCATTTTGAGTCTTAGAAAATATACAGGTTGCATTAATTTGGAAGTGCTTGCATGGGAAGATGGCTGGAATATTTAGAAAAAACTCTGTAAATATTTTTAGCAATAGCAATGTTTATTCACACTGTCTTAAGGGAGGTTGCTTTTGTTCATGAATTCAGGGTTCTACCTTGGTCCACCATGATCACCATCTGCCTATGAGCACAACCATCTCATCCCTTTTTTCCAAATTATTATTACATTCAACAGAATTGCCTGGTTGAATTGTCAGGTCAAGAGCTAGCTCTGACTCTGCTCACTGTTAGATGATTTTTTGACTTAAGAGGATTAAGTTTTTTCTTGTTTATAACATTACATTTTCTTCATGATCATGTAACTGTGGCAGCAGCCACATTTCCACTTCATATTTCATCTTCAGTTTTTCTATTAATCATATTACATTTCCAATTAAGTTCTACTTATGAATTTGTTTCAGTGACGTTCTTAGGGGAATCGGTAAATGTGTCTTATAATTAAGTGCTCAAATATTAGAATTTAATAGTTTGTAATTAGAAGGTTTTTAAATTAGAAATCTGTCTTCCTATACAATTTGAGGAGGTAAAACCTAATTTATGTCTTCACCTTGAGGAAAATTCATAAAATGAGCTAAACTAAAGTAGTGAAATACATTTTTAATTAAAGGGAGGAAACTGCTAATGAAGTGTAACTTAGGAACATAAACTAATAGCGAAGGTATTTTATAACATCATATAGTTTCTTTATGTTATAGAATGAAATACAGTGGTTTAAAAAATTAGAAACTATACCTGAAGCAGTGATTTTTGATTTGCCAGGTGAAGTGTCCCATGGCAGACGTATTCCAATTATCCTCAGTCTCACTGTTGATGTAAACATGTACATACTCAAGCACTTGAATAAAAACTAAAATATTTGCATTGTTCAGTGACATGCATGGTGTCATGAAAATACCTGATACTGAATGTGTGTGTAAGTATATCTCTTTGAAGCTATTTTCTGAGGCACAAGGAGTCATAGGAATGTTGGTGGGTGGTCAGGGCTGTGTTCGTAGTCAGAAATCCTGTTTTCTTCTTGACTGAAAGCTCACAAAATGATGATTCTGTGGGAAAATCAGCACAAATTCTACAGGAATATTGGCTAGGAACAGGTTTTTAACTGCAAGATCCATCACTGAAAGAATGATTTTTCTGTACCAGTTAAAAAGAGAGAATGTTAAGACCAGTACTAACTGGTCTGGTTTAAGATGTAAGCAAAACAGACAATCGCCTACAGTAGCATATTAGTGGAACTGGTCATTACAAAACACAACATCTTTATGCCTGACCTCAGCTTGATTCTGAAGAGACAGCACCATGAAGATCCCAGATTACATGTATGTTACTGGACATGGAAGCTTTTTCCAATTCTTAAGCCTTTGTAGATGCTGAGCCATCTTGATCCAGCCTGAGCAGACTCCTTATCCATGAAACAAATACCTAGACATGCAGGCTCGGATGAAGACACAGGTATTTTCTGGCAGTCTGCCTGGAGAATTAGGGTATCAGGTCTTCAGTGTACACCTGTAAGTAGGTCTAGAGACTGCCTGAAGCATTTTGTCCATGCTGCTTACTACACTGAGGGCAAATAAACATCAAACACATGTTTTTTCATTCTGCATCTGAGTGAGAGGTAGCCTCCTCGACTCCACATCTTGCTCTAGCTACCCTGCTTCTTCTTCCCCCCCACAGCTGCTGTAGCTAAAGGTATACAGAACAGGAAGACTTTAGCAGGGAGAATGGGGTTCCTGAAGACTTATTTTTCCCTCCTGACTTTCATCCCTTTCACCAGGGCAGTGGTGCAACATTGCCTTACGATCAAGACTGTGCGGCAAGGACGCAGTGGCAGAGGGGTATCTGGAGCAAGCCGTGTTTGGCTTTGTCAACCTGAGGTGCAGAGAGAGGTGTCCTGGGGGAACCATCCTCCCACCTATTCAGTATGACCTGAGCTATTCAGAAAGGGTGATCCAGTCCTGAAATTAAACTTGCATCCCCAGGGAACCTGGTATAACAAAGATATAGAAGCTATCTTGGCAAGAGGGTATGGCTTAAACTCCACTTAAATCTTCCAAGAAAGGGTTTATCTAGGTCTTAATGGGTTTGTAGGCCACGAACAGACTTTTCATGCTGGTGAAGTTTCTCTGCTGTGATTATTAGCAAGCAGTGTTTTTTGTTTTGGGTTTTTTTTTTGTTTTTTCTTTTTTTTTTTTTCATTATTTTAGTACAATTAGAAATTTGTACAGGAAATACCTCACAGAATGAGGTGTTTGCTTTGGAAATGTGACCCCACTCTTTACCTTGGTTTCCTTACCCTCTGATGACACCCCGGTACATCTCTGTTTTTCACCAGTTTAGTTGTGGTTTCCTCGATAGTGGCTGATGACCCAGGCAGGAAGCCCTAAGCATTGACACAAGCTGGTGTATTCATGATCTTTGTCCTCTTCCTCATGTTGACATATTGGGGGTAAATCTCTCTTATCACTTAAACAATTAGATGATTAAGGAAGCTTTTGGGTTTGCCATCTTTATATTACACAAATTATATGTCTGTAATTGCAATTGTATCAATATATGTGATTTTACCTCATAGTAAGCTTCAATGATGTAAATGATAAACTGGGACACAAGATCTTTTATTAGTTGCTTTGGGGTAGTGGTTTTGGTTGTTTTTGACATTCTGTGATCTGACATTACTGTGTGCTTCTATTGTACTTTTTGGCTAGCTGAATTGACATTTTCCACTGAATTACAGGTTGAAAAATGCAGTAATGAATGATGCTGACTTATTTGTCAAGATGATCAGCTGGTACACATACCACAGTGGTATGGATCACAGACTATAATAAAAAATTACTTGTGTATTATGCCCTTCATTAATATTTCAGGATTCAGACAGTAAAGGGAGCAATTTATCTCAGTATAAGTTAGAATACTGTTTAATAAGATTTTCTGAGGAGACAAGATTAATGTTAATAACGTTTTTTCATTGACAGGAAAATAGTGTTAACATTAGTAACTCACTCTTTCTGTTAAAAGTACGGCATTTGTTTTACAGCTATTCACAACAACAAGGTTAAACTGAAAAAAGCGTGGACTATAAACAAGGTCAGACCTATAAAAAAGAAAACATGAATCTGTTTTCCTAGGCTAAAATCTTATTAGAATGAATATTCTGCAGAATCAGAATGAAGGTGATCAAGGCTATAAAGCTATTCAAGCAGAATAATTCAACTTTAGTGTTCCTTCTTTTTTTTTTTTTTTAATACTCTCAAACAAGGAATTTGAAACTCAACTAATTAAACTTTTGGTTTTCTGTGTTTTGTAGTCTGCTTGATTCTGGAAATAATACATGCAACTTCGTTTCACTTCTCAAGCTTTAAGGCATAAATGAGCTTGGTACAAAATTTCTTGGAGGTATATTGAGCAAAGCCTATATTCAAGAAAACAATACATTTGCTGTGCTTGGGTAAATATTTCCCCTTCAGAATATATTTGGCTTCATTAAGCTGACACATAGACATGAATATGAAATATTTGGTTCCTCTGAGATTGCTCATACAAAGCTAAGGACTTTTCTAGGTTATAACAACATACATGCTAATACTTAATATAGCACTTTTGTGGTTGTGCTAATAACATTTTCATGAAGACTCTAATGTTTGTATCAATTCAATAAACTATGTTATTTACATTAATCTACTTTATATAGTGTACTGTACAAATATGCACAGGAGTAGTTATGTGTGTAATTACTTTTATGCATACATTATGATCAAATAATGATTTATATAAATGTTTATGCATACATGCTTAAAAAAATTTGAATTTTTGACACGCCCTAAAGCATAATGGCATATTGAGCCACCATCTCTCATTATGTGTAACACAAAGAGTATGTTCAATGCCAGTGTTCATAAACTCTGTGTCAGTCCACATGCACATATCCACACAATAGCACACCAGGGCAAAGCTTTGGCATAACAAGAACCTTTGTGATTGGTGACTTCCCATTCTAGCTTGTTTTGTGTCCATATGTAAATGAAAGGCTCTTTACATTGCCCACAGTCCTGCTGAATTTCCAGATTACCAGTCTCTATGGTTTTTCCGTCTCTGCAAATATTTAATTAATTATGAAAGGAAAAGCAACTAAAATTGCAGAAATAGAAAAGCAACTAACTCATACACTGGTGGTTTTAAATCATCCTGTCTAAATTTGTCACGTAGGAGACATTTATTTTTGATTTTTTGTTTGTCTCCGTGGGGTATTTTGGTAGAAATTCCTAGATTGATATGCAAAAATTGTCCTTTTTTATTGGAGAACAAAATATGGCTAAAATAATGGGAGGAAATGTCTTTCTCAATGTTTTCTTGTTTTTACCCTTGTTTATTTTGAATAAGCAATTAAAAATATCAGGACATGTATGCACAGCTGTGAAAGTGAATGTTGGATACAACTGAACACATCAAAATTATTCATTCACTGCAAATGTTCAGGCCTCCCTGAACTCAAGCTTATCTAAGGCAGAATCTTTCCTGTAGCTGAAATGATTTTTGAACGTCACTTGGGCTGGTCACCTAAGCATCGTCCACAAAGACTAATTTAGAAAAATGTAGCTTTGAAAGTACTGTTCCCGTGCTCTGTGACGAAGTACATAAGTGTGAAAATAATTCTGAGTGTTCAAGGTTCTTACCATTTTTCTAACAGATGCTGATTTCTTTTATGGTTTTGTACTTGCATTTAAAGATTCTGCGATCTTATAGGAATACCAAGAGAAGAGAATGTATCAGTCGGTCCCTTTGAGTCTGTTATTTCTGCACATAGAAATTGTGTACTTAGGGGTTCTAATGAACAGTTTAAGTTTGAAGAAATCCTTTATTCTCTGTGCAGATAATCTGAAGGGGGTTATGACGCTGCTTGGGAAATTTGCAAAGCTTTCTCTAGCAGGAAGAAGATCAGATGACTTGCTTCTATTATATCTACTAAGCTGTAAGAAGTCAGATTTCAGCTCCTCTAAGAGAGAATCAAAGCTCTTGAAAAAATCTAATCATGGTTGTCAGATTGATGTTTGCTTGAAACAAACACCAGCAGTAAACATGGCCTACAAGATTTATTCAGGGAATAAAGCATAACATTTACACAGAAAGAGGGCAGCATGAGAGTGAAGGGAGATGATCAGAGCTGACCTTTGCCAAGCAGTACAAATTTCTAAGTATGAATGTCCCAATCGAATACACTCGTTTCAAGAACAGTTAGTTCTTCATGAAAGAGAAGGTCAAACAGAGAGTATATGTGGCATCATTTTGAGTTCAAATTATTTTAGTATATAAGAGAAAAAAAATCCAGATTTCATTTTAATAAATAACAGTTAAGAAAAGTAATTGGTTGAATGACAAACATATTTTACAAGTATAAGTCTTAAGTCAAATTACTTCAAAAACTGGTAACAATCTGTTGATGGAGGAAGCATAATTGCTTTTACTGAACTAGAGGTCCTTGATTCAAGAAATTCAAGTCTTCCTTGGACGTGGTGAATGTCTTCAGCTAGATGACTTCTTCCTCTGTTTTACCTATGAGAAATAGGAATATCAGTGAAGCCTTTTATTGCTATATTGTGTGCATAGGTATCTAGATTTTTTTGGTCTGTGGGGAATATCTCTTAAGTTAATTTGGTTTTGTGGTTTTTTGGGTTTTTTTTGTTCGTTTGTTTAATTGTCAGCATTGTTCTGCAGAGCAGGTATAGTCTTTTCAACTTGCAAATTTCTACTATCGTAATTTGTGCTTCACATGAAATGGCTTTGCTACAAATGTGATCCTTGTCTCATATGAAATGACTTTGCTGTAAATATGACACTAGTGTGAGCCAGTCAGCTTGCCAGATTGCTATTAGTTTGTAATAAACATTTAGAAAGATGAAGCATCATTAAAGGAAATCAGCTGTTTCGTGTAGCTGCTGCATATTTATTGACACTTTGCTTACATGAATTAATTAGTTCTGACTGGGGGAGGCACACTGTATCTACACCTCTTGGCATCTTTCCATTCTGTTTTTTCTTGTGCTATCCTCTACTGTACTGACATCCAGAAGATAAAATTAATAATTTTAAAACCACTTGGTATAATACAAACAAAGTGATTGTAACACAGTTTTAATGTAGTCATTCCTCACTACTTATGCACAGCAGAAGACCATCAACTTACAATAATTAACTTCCACTCTTGTAATATATTATCTGTTAATTAAAGAACAAACACACTGTGTTATCCAGTCAAAAAAAGGATTTTTTTAGTTTTTGTTTCACGTCACTGTTCTGGGCAGAATTGACTGCAGTTCTGTGATTATATAAACAGAAACTAGTCCTAGCAGTCAGATTGAGGTTACATTCAATAGTTATTTACTGCTGTAATTTTAATATTCTTCCAAACCTTCTTGAGTGACTTACCTAGATCAGCATTGGCATTGATAGTCTTTAAATTAATTTATCAATCTAGATTAATTTTTTTGTCAAACCCTTCAGTTTTCTTTTTTGGTGCCAGTAAAATGACTTTCTGCTTTGTTAAAGTGTTACTCATTTAAGGAATTTAAGGAACATTTAGATATTCTTTAAAAGTTTTTTGCTTTTAAAAATTCATATTTGCCCAGGCACCTGTCAGTTGTGTACCTTTCTGCATAAAGAACACTGTAGAATAGATTAGATCAACTCATTAGAGTGGAGAAGAATACTTCTGAGGTAACAATTATGGTTAGTTCACAACAGTAGGTATAACAGGTTTTTCCTCTTAAGGTATCCAAAATCTGGACTGCTAGAACAAACAATTGAATTAATTCTATAAAATATAATGATCATAAAAATTGGGAATTGCAATTTGAAAGAGGCATTCTACATACCTGGAGATTAAAGGACAGAAGAAACAAACGCATTTGACCTTAACACCTGAACACTTGTCATTTATTTGCCACACGAAAAAAGAACGGTAAAGCATAACTGAACTGTTGTTCAGTCGAATGCTCTTGAAAATCATTCCTCCACCTTTCCAGATCATCATCTTGGGATGAGGATATTCCTCAAGTAAATCACAGTTTCCAAGAGAAAAATTTTTAATGAGTGTTAGTCACTGATGTGAGTTTGATCAAACAGATGAGATCAGATGAGAATCAAGCGGGATTTTCAAGAAGGTTAACACATCGACAAAGAAGAACAAACACTTTCCAGTTGCATTACATCATACAAGTTAGTAGATGTCTCTGCTGTACTTGTGGTCAAATATCAGTGCAAACTCACGATAAAACAATTTCAGGTCTTAAGTAACACTGGTAGAAAACAGGTCTAACTGCTGGTGGTTGCAATGGTTATTTTTTTAAATAACCATTTTTTAAATGCCACTCAGTGCACACTGACACTGTTTAAAGCCATTGGGCATCTAGCAACACTGCAAGGTAGTACATGTACAAATGAATCTCTACAGTCTGACTCAGTATGTTGTATTTTCTATATAGTGTCACTATATAGTGTATTTGGAACTTCATAGTATATATTAAAAAACAAAGCCCACCTAATTAGGGTTCATATGCTAAATTAAAGAATTAGAGCATAATGGCTAATGATAATTATTTTTCTGAGCAGAAGAGCAAAGCATGTGAGTAACGATTTCTAGCAACAATTTATCTGGTGGCTTTTATCACCACCAGATTAATGATCAGTTTTGTCAGCCTTTTAATATTAAATTAACATTCATTTGATAATTTTAACATTACAACTTTGCATTGCACTGAATTTTTACATTACAAGTTTAATATTGAAGTTGTTTATTAGAACAAGATGTTGTATATTTAATAGAACAGCAGCAAAAATCAGGAAAACTGGAATCATGTTGATGATACAAGCCGTCATTTTTGTGCAGGAAAACTATGTTCCAGCAATGGAGCAGGCCTGAGGAGGGCATGAGCACTGCATCAAGAAAGGCGTCTTTCTCACAGCTACATGACAGACTGTTTGGAGGAGAAGGTTTTTTGCAGTGCCCTGACAATTAGGCTGTGTAAATTATTCTCTGTTCCTGGGTTGCCAATGAAGAGTTTAATTTAAAACTGACCTTGTTCCTTCGTATACCAGAGAGCAGGAGCAGGTCTGGAGCTGTACCTGGATGGTAGATGCCTTTTCTGTAAAGTATCATTACAGTGCAAAGAGGTTCTTGGGTACAGTACTGTAATGATATGACATTTCTGCAAATCATAAAGTAGATTCTTAAATCAAACCTTTCCTTGATGATCACTTGGTATGTTAATAGATTAGATTTTAGCTTCTCTTACACTCTTTAATGAATGTCTTCTTTTCTGCACTCGCCTTTTCACCTACCTATGGGATTATTATGCTACTCTAATAAAACATCAGGAGCTTGCAGTTTATTCCTGGAGGGATTTGACTCCTATTTTCATCTCTTACTGCCAATCAGCAGCCTTACACTGAAATGTAGATTATCCTCTAGGTCTCTTCCCAGCCTTCACTGAATGCATATAAATTCAAGGAGTCAAGTTTGCTAAAGGACTCTGTTTGATAGACTGTCATGACAAAACTCTGAAACAAAACACTTCAAAGGTATGCCCTCTTTGCTTGCTTGCTTGTAGTTTCTGGGTATAACAAACTTTTTCTCTGAAATATGGCTAAAACAATGATAAAGTATTTTTCTACCGTTGTGCATAGTTGATACTAAGTGTGCCTATCTCATCAGTAGGAATAGAATCTGATGCCTGAATTCAAAACTTTGTTCCTTTTGCCTACTCTAAGATCATTATCTGCAGATACGAGTACAATTCACTTTATCTTCATTAATGATGGGTAGTTATATGAGATAACAAAATTACATGTCCATTCAGAATGATTCGATGGTTTTACTGTGAAACTTGGAGGAAAACAATATTGTTCTATTACGTCTTTCTTACCTTTGTTACCTGTGTTTTGTTAAGCAGTAAAATCTTACTTCCCCCATAAAGGCAATGGATATGAAGCATATGCACAGAAGAAACTTTACGCAGGAGGAACTTGCCATCTCTGCAAGTCACGTTTCTAACTACAAGTGCAACTTAAAAGCTTCATTAGCAATCATTATTGTAAAAAGTTTAAGCATAAAAATCTGTCTCTTAGAGATTTAAAAATAAAAAAGCCCAAACAAACAAACAAACTAGTAAAATTAGAATTCATACGCTGCATAAAGGCATTTAAGGAGGTTTGATCACTGCTTAAATTAGGTTAGACATCAGGTCATTGGTATGTCACCTAAGTTAAAAGCGATCTAAATTAATCTGTGCTAAAAGCTTACTTGGGCTTAAAAGATCCAATTAAAAATGTTGCAACTTTTGTTATTAAGTGAGGGGCTTAGAATTGGAAACAGATATTCCTTGAAGACCTGTAATTAATCTTCCTTTTTCTCCTAAAGAGTTCAGAATTGTTCCTTTAACATTTTTTAAGTCATAAAGTTGTCCATAGTGCATCCTTATGCAGCTATCTTCCTACTCTCATCACTTTGCTATTGCCTCTGGTAGTTTCGTAGATGTTTTAAAGTTACCTTCTTTTCAAGATGTATTTGATCTTTGTTTTTATTTTTAGCCATTCAGTATTAGACATATTGATTTTTAATATCTCTCTTTTATAAATTCCATCAGTTCCTTGATTTTTTTTAAACCAGTTTTATCTTGTTCCATTTTTTTAATTAGTGGCTATCTACTATGGAGAAAGAACAGCAACAAACATCTTAACAGAATAGTATTTCCAGATATTTTTAAGCTTTTCTCATGTTTTACACCTGACATTTCACAGTTGCTAATGCAGTTGTTTTAAAAAAAAATGTTTTTTCTTTTGTTATGAAGGTCATGGGGAAGGTTTATAGAATTTTGGTGGAAAATGCATTTTCCATTAGAGAAAGGATGCTTTTGTTTAAAAAAAAAAAATTAAGTTAACTAAACAGAATAGGTAAAGAGTGTTATTTGGCCCCATTCTTTTGCAACTCACATTTAGGTAGATGATGTTAAAAATCTTACTTTTTTTTTAGCTCTATGTAGTCTTTCCTTACCTTGTTGCATTCTTAGTAGACACTGAAAATGAAAGGAAATTTTCTGTTTATATTGTGTAGTACAAGATTGCTTTCTATTTTTTTAAACATATTCTAGAGAAATACTTCTCCTTTAGTCCTTACTTTATTTCTAGTAGGGAAAGAGTTTTCTGCTTTTCTTCCCCCTCTCCTCTCCCACCCCAAGGAATGCAAAGCCACCACTGACATTCCAATGTAAGTTACAGTTTTGTTGAATTATATTTTCAAATACTGCAGCTATCCAGAAGAAAGAAAGACTTGAAGCATTGAACAGTGGTCATCTTACGGTTTTCTTTTGTACAGCCTTTGAATATGAACCAGATACAATGCTGAAGGTGTGTTGTAATAAATGTGGACTGGCCTGCTTTGAGACCAGTGCTTGAGAGACCAGAATTCCTCTCCAAGGAGTGTGGAGTGGCTGGAGCTGCTGTGAATGGAGCTGTAATACTCACATTGGATCTGTCAGTAGTCACTGTCATTTCTAAAGAATAAGGGAATGCAGAGAAATTGAAAATGGGGTCTGTCATTGCTTTCAGTCATCCCAAGTCTGAAATAAGCTTAAATATTTCTACTGCTTTCCATGGAACTGTAAGTTCTAGAAGTCAACTGTCTGTCCACTTAATGGAGCAAACTAATGAACCAATTCTTTTTTCCTGGAGAAAGAATTAGCAGCTCTGATTCTATAATATAAAATAGTTTAAAAGACCCGGAACTTCCTGTTTTGTTTCTCCCTCACCTCCCCTACTCCCACCCCAACTCATTTCTTTTGTTTTTTTTCCTTCAAAGTAAGCTTATTTTTATATCTCTGCCATGCATGTTGCATTCCAGAGCACTGGAAAGACAAAAAACAGAAGGTAAAGCCTCCAAGTATCCACTCCATATGGCATGAATAAGGGACACATAGATGCTCCCTTTCGTTTCTCTGAAGTTTTCAAAAACAACAAACAGGTCTCAGTTATTAATTTCTTGTCTGTAGCTAGTCGGGAACTTCTTATCTGTCATATGCTATTAGACTGTAAGTCTTCTGTAGAAGTTGCAATAATTTTAAATGCATAAGGCAAGTTCATCTACACTGCATTTAGAGATATTTTTTCATTTGAAGTTGTGGGTTTGCCATTTAAAAGAGTTGGTTTCCTTGCTCATAAAAATGTTCTGCATATCTCTTAAGATCAATAATTCCTCTTAATGAAAAGTTTTATTTCATTTTAGGGAAATTAATACTGGTCAAATTTTACCTATTAATTTGCTCTCATTACTTGTCTGGCATTTAATGTCTGTCAGAGTCAGTAAAAACTAGTTATTTAACTATTTATAACAGTCTGTGTTCATGAAAAGACACATGTCTAGCAGTTAGGAAAACAACTTTTCTCGCAAGAGAAATTCTTCTGATAGTACTCCCTGTAGAAGAGCATGAACTAGGGTGTAAGAATACTGTGGAGTTTTCAACATCGCCATGTGTGTTTAGCATGTATTTGTATTAGCATGTATTTGTATTAGCATGTATTTGTATTAGCATGTATTTTAGCTTGTATTTTAACAGTTTCCACAAATACATTATTTGCTTTGAGCTTCACAGGTGATGTCATCAATGGAGCCATTAACACAGAAGCAAACAACTCTCATCCTGTGGCCAGACTTTATGCAGTGCCTTTTAAAAATGCATTTGAAAGGCATTTTTTGTCCAAATTGCCAGATTTTCCCCCTTGAGCTCCATGCGTGCGTGTGCTGTCTAGCCATGAAAGAGAAGGAAATTATTCTCAGACATCTAATAAAGTCAGGTACAAACATGTTTTTAGATATTTTAATTATTATTCTGTTCAGCTAAAATTTATCAGAAGCAAGACTAGCCACTGAACTACACAACATATTATGCCATGCAGTAATTTAAACTTTATGTCTTAAAGTTGAATCACTATTTTTACTCACTAAAATTCATGTAAGTGATGCATTTGAAGGCATATAAAAAGAAATTTTTTCTTTCTTCAGACCTGTGTTGCTTAGATAGCTTGCTTAGTATGCAAAGCATTTATTTAAAGAAAACTTACCACCAGCTTAATTAGAAGAATCTAAGGACAAAACCAAAGTATGGCCTTTCCTTTATAACAAGATAGTTTCTTCCCATCCCCCATCTTTTAATCAAATTAGTTTTTTCTCTGTATTATGCTTGTAAAAATGGTAAGTTTAAAGTATTTTTGGCACTGATGCTTTTCAACTGTATAATTTTAAGTTGGAAATCTTTGAAAATGATCTATTTTCTATGAATTCAAATTATTTGATCTGCAAATGCCACCAAGAGGTTCTTGTAAACTGTTTCCTTTTTGGTAATCCAGTCTTTGTTGTGCTGCTTCTGCTTATGGGTATGTTGCTTAAATTTGCCTCCATCATAAAAAAGAGAATTTGTAAAAATGTATTTATTTCTTTTATTAGGAGGCTAAAGAAAAAAAAATAATTTATTTCAGCATGCATGAACAGCCACAGAAAAAAGATTGTTTAGCTTATTTTTAACTATTTCTGAATCTTATAATAGAATAAACTTTTGGATGATTGCTTCAATAGCAGACAGCAATGCTCCCTCAACATGCAGTTTTAAAATATACCACCAGTCACACCATTTATTTTTTTAAGTAAAATATAGAAGCCATGTAGGATGCACTCAAGTTAGGTTTTTTGGGCTGACCTGCTCAGAAATTAAGCTAAAAAAAGAAAGGAAAGCAAGCGACCTTTTCTACTTTGGAAGCAGCTTTTGTCTCACTGCTTTATCTTCTACTTCATCCATATACTATTTTATCCATTTTAGGTGGGGAATAAAGATAGAAATATGTTTTCCAAAGGCACCTGTGAAGTTCAGTTTGTATCTCGTGTTCCAGGAGTCTCAGGCATTTGGATTTTTAAATCTGGGGAACATCAGTTTCTGGACAGCAGATTCTGAAGGAAAATGACTCGTGGTCTTCAGCCATATAGAATCATAGAATCATAGAATCAGACGGGTTGGAAAGGACCTCGGAGATCATCAAGTCCAACCCTTGATCCAACCCCACTGTGGTTACTAGACTATGGCATTAAGTGTCACGTCCAGCCTCATCTTGAAAACCTCCAGGGATGGAGAATCCACCCCTTCCCTGGGCAGCCCATTCCAATGGCTGATTACCCTCTCTGTAAAGAATTTCTTCCTAATATCTAACCTAAACCTCCCCTGGCACAGCTTANCTTCTCTTCTCCAGGCTAAACAACCCCAGCTCCTTCAGCCTCTCCTCATAGGACTTGTGCTCCAGTCCCTTCACCAGCCTCGTTGCTCTCCTCTGCACCTGCTCCAACACCTCAATATCCGCCATTAAGCATCATATAAAAATTACGGCACTAATTCAATTATCTGATATAAGGTCATGTCAAAATATGCTACCATCCAGAGCTATTCGTTTAGGATGCTCTCTCGTTCAGGCTCTTTAGCTGTATTAGGCTCAGCGCTACACTGACATGTTTCTAGCACTTCCAGTTCTGGGATTAATTCACTTATAGTCTGTGTTGGTATCTGGGCAGTGGTGCAGTAAACAACATATGGTACCTCTGGAACAGTCTCCCTTACTCTTTTCTCACAGTCTCAGAAAGATGCTTGTATAAGAGCTGGGCATCGACAAGCCAGTGTCCAGTTACTTGTACACCTTCACACTGATCGCGTGTGCGCGCAGAAGCCAACACCGCCTTTTAGATTTGAAGATAATAGGCTATCTCAACTTTTATGCCAAAACATTGATGTGGGAGTCGACATCCCTTATGTGGGGTGGAAAAACTCCTGTCAAAAATGGACTAGTAAAGAGAATGAAGAGAACAGCCTAAATGCTGTAAAATCAGAAGTTTTTAATGTCGTTTAACATGTTTCAAAATGGCTTTTTCGCAAGTTTTTTGCTAAGTCACAGCTTCTTCTTCCCAAATTGCTTTTAGAAAACTGTTATCTCTCCTTGGAATGTGCTGGGAAGATATCTAGAAGTCTTCTTATTGACCTTTATTAACCCTTTCCTATTGGATGTTAACCCTTACTTGTTTTTGGTGGATTCTGTAAACTTTCAGGGGTTTCTCTTGGTGTTTTTCTGATCCCCCTGCAGCCTATATATGACCCCTACCCACAATAAACTCTCTCTTGCTCACCTCTCTCCTCTGGTCTGTGTGGGTCCGTGCTGGGCTCCCTGGGGCCAGGTGGAAGGGGGGCAGGAGGGGAGCATTTCACCCACCAGGTGATGAGCTGATCACTCCAACCTGGGGTGCCCCCTTTATTCCAAACCACCGCCGCACATCGAGGCTTGGGGTTTTACACAAACAGGGGTCTTGTTCAAAAATCAGCTTGTCCTTTTCAAATGGACGCTCTAGGCTTTGTACAGCTGGAATTGACACAGGAAAAAAAAAAAAAAGGGGAGCTGGCTCTTTTTCAGAGGAAAATAGGTAGGAAAAGCTACGAGATGCCTTATTTATAAAAGCTTTCAGGTATCTGTAACTGAAATTGGCACCATCCACCTTGGTACCTGTCAGAAATAAAGAAGGTGAATAAATGTTATAGATGTGTATTGTAGGTATGGAACTGAGAGATCTAATGTCTTCGTGTGAAAATACAACAGTACAAGCTTAGTAAACAGTTCAGAAAACTCCTGGCATCACTGATATTCTTGGATGATGTTTAATAGACTTAACGACAGAAGAACCTACATTTTCTGTGAGAAGGAGAACATGCGATAAAGATCATTGCCTCCTTCCTAAAATTAAAAGTGAACTAGAGCAGAAATAGGTGACCTATGATGGGGATCTGTTTAAAAGAAATTTTGAAATTCATGGAATGCAAATAACGTTAAGAGAAAAACAAACCCGCTGTCACTATAATTCAGTATTATTTCAGTTCTAGCCAAGGTATTTTTTAACAGTTGTACTGCTAACTAGACAACCTTGCAGGCATGTTTTATCAAGTGAGTCTTCTCAGTTCCATAAAAATTTGCCAGTAATTAGAAGTATGCTCTCTCCTTGCAAAACTTTTATGGTACAGGTGACTTATCACCTGAAGCTTTAGTGAAAAAACCCCAAATCTGTCAGAAAAAAAAAAAAAAAATCTGCTGTCATTGTTTGTGTATTTTATATAATCATATCGTGGTGGAATTTTGGCTTCCATATTTTATAAAATAGGTCCAATATTAGGATTCTTTCCTCACCATCTTAATTTTCACAGTTTGAATTAAATGAGTAGGTATGCTATAGCTACCAGTCCTTCCTGGCATTCCTGCAAATATGCACTAAATAGTGTGTGATGTAACCAGAAATCAGGCTCTAAGTCAGTTATAGTGATGGAAGCATTTTGGTCCAATTTGTAATCTATTTTCTATGGTAATTTTCTAGGAAAGGTAAATATTTTTCATTTCTACGAGTGAGAAATTGTTATGCAGTACTTCATATAATAGCATTAGTCAGTACTTTTTGTCATTGGTTTTTAAGCAGAGCTCTTAAAAGTTACAAGAAATTTGTAAATGAAGTACTGTTTGAAGATCTGTTCATCTTTTAGACCCTTACTCCAAAACAAAACAAAAAATCCTGTTGAAGTGCAATAGAGTTTCTCCACAGTTAAAATAATTAAGGATAATTGTTATCTTGTTAATATGTAGCTTTGGGACTTCTTTGTTTAGTTTGCCAAGGTATGACAACTTCTTTAAAAGAAACTTATATCAAGATGTTTCATACAGGCAGGGTTAGGAACAAATTTCAAAATGCCCTTTGCTAACTCCTCATAAACTTTCCAATCAGTCTTTATTACTTTTTAAATTTTTACTTTATTTTTTTTTTTAAAGTAGAATTGGATGGACAGTCTTTGAGAAAAATAAACTTTAAATGCATGAAGAGAGGTAAAGGTATTTGATATTTGTTTTGATTTTGCTGTTAACTTGGCTTATTTCAAGGGTGAAGAATTCATCATGTGTTGAGATCAGGGCTGTACTTGCAGTGGGAATTAGGAAAATTATCTGGAAAGTAATTTTTCTGTGATAACATCTTTAGCACAGCTTGCTGTGACCAGAGGGATGAGTTTCTTGTCCTCCCTCCTTCTTATGGAGGAACAAGTGAGAAAAAGGTTTTGCAGGAACCTGAGAGATTGTCCACCCTGGAGCAGAGGGGCATGAAATGAGAGAGGAAACTCTCCTCTTACATTTCTAACTTTCAGGCAAGATGTAGTTTAGTATTTGCTGCATTTTGAGAAGATTCCTTCCCTACCCCCTAGTGACAGTATTCTGTGAATTGCTGTTACTTTCTCTATGAAAAGTATAAAACCTATCGAATAAGTAAAAAATAAAACATGCTTTTTAAAAACATGCAGGACCAGAACTTACTGCATACAGTGAACTGCAAATACAGGCTGTCACTGGTGGAGTGTTTTCAAGTTAAATTCTTTAGCCCACTTCAAATCTGTCAAGAGCTCTTGCAGGAACAATGAGATGTCAAGGGGTTCCGAGCAGAAGCATAATATCTCATAAAGAAAATCCTACAGAAGGAAAAGATTAGGTTTCTGTTCTGAAATTATGAATTTTTTGTTACTACTGTTGGTCATTGTTTTGTCAGTCAACTTCAGGTAAGGAATTTGGTCTTAGCCTGTCAACAGATTTAAGAACTTTGCTGCTACACTTCTGACATAAGGTAGAAAATTGTTTTGTGTCACAACACCATCTACAAATGAAGTCTCAAATGCAGGCATAAAACAAAAATGCTTTCATATGTTTTTTCATAAATACGCATATGTGGGGAGCGAGTTTTTGTTCTTGTTTTTGTTCTGTTTTGATTTGGTTTTTTATATTTCCCATGATAACATTTCTACTTTTTCATAGGAAAGTGGAAAGAAAGGAGTGTATGCTTTTGTGCAATTCCTTAGATATATACTTTGATGAAGAAATTTCTTTTTCTTTACTGGGGGAAACTAGTAAGGTATTAACAGTAAATAAATTGGAAACCAAGTGAGAAAATAGCTAACAGAGAAATCCACTTCTATTCAAAGAACTAAACCTGTAGTGGAGTGTCACTTCCATTTTAGGACCTTCTCTTCAGAACCTCATCCTTACTCCTAAATTCAATATAATTTTGTCTGAAAAAGATTTTTGTTCATGTTTTGAATTATTCTACCATGCAAAATATTTATTTCACATGTGAAAAACTTATAGATGCTTTCATGTGCTGGGTAGGTCAGAACTGTTTGATTTATTAACTTAAAAATCCTGTGGACCCTAATCTTTGCTGAGGTGAAATACTTTTTACATGGTTGTATAAACAGATAAAGAATAATTAGATTCTTTAGTTCTTGCTTACTTTAATTCTGGCTGAATCTTCTCTTGAAAGCGAAGATTCAGGCATTCCTGTTCCTTGGGTTTTTATTTAATCTTAATTTCTAACATTGTATCTGTATAACTGTTCATAGATTTTTGTTATAACTTTTTTCATATTTGGTAATATATCCTTTTGGTTCATAGTCTCAATTTATGTAGGGACTGATGTTCTCATTTTTGCTAAGGCTTAAATTCACTGACCTCTGGAGTGGTTGTTTTCTGAGTAACACAATTAAAACTTCCAGCACGAACTCCACTGGATCCTAGAATTTCCATATCTGTACCAAAATGCAGCTGTTTCAATGTGCAAGTAGGCTTTCAACTTTTGTAAAAGTGTTTTACAAGTTGGATTCAAAATAAATCACTGTGATCCTCAGACTTAGACTATGCAGATTTCAATGTTTTTGTGTAACTGCAACACACATTCCATGTATATTCTCAGACATGAAACTAAGTATTATATAATCAAACCTGTATTCAGGTTAAGCAAAAGGGGGAAATAAAAGAAAAAAAAAAAAAGAAAAAAAAGAAAAAAGAGAAAAAGGTCTCTCCCTCTCTCTGTGAGATCAGATTTGCGTTTGTTTTTTTTACTTAAATATACTATTGTTCTCAACTTTAGGTCCGAAAAAATACTGTAGTGTTCAAATTATGTTTATATAGATACTCCATTTGTTTGGCTCAAGCAAAGATCAGCCAGAGTATTTAGAGTTTAATGAAGCTTCAATCAAAACTTGCCTGAGACCTGTTCTTTCTTAAAAGCTCATGATCTGAAGTTCTGGATCATCCATAAGTGTTTCATCACTACTCCTCAGAAACTGATCAGTCACAGATCAGGTGACATATCTAGCATAGAAAATCTGTGTGTATATATGCATATTTGTCAGTGTGTGTCAGTATAAGAAGCAGAAGAAAAGAATTTATTTCATTGAGCAACAGTTCCAGGTGTACCCTCTCTCACTCCTAGGGACTATGGGAATATTTGCAGCAGATTATTAGTATGTATCTTTCCACTGGGATTTTGCTTAATTTCCCCTGAGATTCCCCATTAGTTTTGAAGGTTAAGGAAAAATAAAAAAGGCCATGGACATACTGAGTGTTTGGGTCCTAAACCTGTGTCCTGGTGCTTTCATTTGTATCTCCTTTGTAAACTCAACCCATGTAAAGTTTAGAGAATTTTTTTTCTCACATAACAATAGTTTGTAAGATGATTGAATTCACTTCTGCAAATTCAGCTGTTACAGTTGGGTATTTCTTTGCCTTCTTTGCCTTGTCTGTGCTTTACTGCTGACAAGGTTACTGCTTTCCTCAAAATACTACTCTTAGATAAGGTACAGTAACTGCAGCTCTGAAATCATAAGTGATGATTATATGCAAAGGGAAAAATCTGAAGGGACAGTGAGAAGAAAAGACCACAGTACCAGAGGCATTTCTTTGTGTCGAATTTCCTTGCCAGTACTGCTGATTTTTCTCTCCCAACTTCTAAAGAGAATAACTAGAACAAGTCAGAAGCTTAACAGTTTTATGTTTGTTCACTCGCCTGTAAAATAGAGAATATTACATGTATAATACGGCTTTTAGGATGAATATGTTAATGTCTAAAAAGCTTTTTAAGAATGTAAAACACTATGTAAATGTGAAATATTAGCATATCTTTCTACTTTAACAAGAGGGTGAGATGCTGCAAGAGTTCATGTGCTACTCTTGAAGTAGTTCAGTGCAGGTCAGAGTGTCTATGAGAACTTGTCCTGCAAGAACCCCTGAAGTAGCAAAAGCTTTAACTCCAATAGACTTTTACACCCTTGTAACTAAGTCTCTTGAGACAGGCTATTAATATTATTTCTTTTTCCTCCACTATTAATTTTGGGGCTGGTTTTAATAATCAATTTGACATACTGACTGGGGGAAGCACTTCACACAGTATTGTTTAATTTGCATAGATCTTATGTATGTCTATCATCCACAGTAAAAACAAAACACCCCAAACCACACAACTTCCCTCATAAAAATTCAAACTCTATCTTAGTTGGAAGCTCATGTTTGCTGGAGGGGGGAACGGGAAGTCTCAGCCATCTTGTTCATTTTAAGGTGACTATTATCATAAAAATATGTATTTGCAGTATCTCAAGGCAAGATGTCAGAATAACTAGTCTTGTGTTAAATCTAGTACATAGTGAGAAAGCCTTCTTGAGATGTGGGCAGAGACAACAGGATGCAGAAGGCATGGCACCTTTTTGTTACTTCCATTCAGAAGCTCTTCATCTTCTGGAGAGCACAGTTAGGTGTTAAATAGCATTATGATACAACTTGTGCAGGTGGAGAGCTGTGGCCAGCATTGTTTATGTATTTCCTTAATAACATAATATAACGGATAACCTTCTGTTTATAAAAGAGTTTAAAGTCTCGTTGTCCTGTTTGCATCTCACATATTTCTATTAAATAAATTAAACCCCCTTATACCTCTCATCCTGTAGAATAATGAAAAAAAAAAATAAATTTGTGCCTGAGGGAATAAAAGTTTGTTTGCTGTGGGGGTTTTTCCCTCCCTTTTAAATTAAAGAATGAAAGCCTTTTGTTCTAGGCTGCTCCTGTGCAATCATAAAAAGTGCTGTGTCAGAAAAATGACTCTGGAAAGCCATTCAGACAAGTACAAGTACAATTGCAAATTTCATGGCTTTCTGCACACCAACGATACTGTTTATCAAGGTTCTTTTAAATGTTTCATGATGTAGAAAAGACCAAAGATGTTACATTACTTGCTATATTTCACCTAAATGTGGGTTTTATTTCTATTTCTTCAGAAACAGCAGTTGGACCTGAAAAAGTGTGTAGTCATTGACAAGATCACAGTTCCCATATTTATAAATAGTCACACACTTCAGGAAGCATCAAATAGCTGATGTGCTTTGCCTGTGACATCACTTAATGAGCCCTTCTTGCATACTAAGTTTTAATAATAATAAACTATAATTAAAACTGACCTGAAATACTTTAAAATGCCACCTGAGAAGTCTTAGTATTGATATATATTCAGTTACTTTTCTGCAGAAGACTATGTGAGCGGATAGAGTCCCATCCAATGGTTGGCTCAAATGATTTTGTGCTCTCTTAAGCTCATTCTTCCCTCCTAATATAATGGTGGAACTCTAGTCAGGTAGTGCTACTGGGTTTTGACCATGTAAACCCAGGATTTGTCATTGTTCTCTAAGTCTCTGCTGACACTCTTGACATTCCAAGAAAGTTGTTAAGATCTCCTGTATTGGTTCTCCCCAGCCGTGTGATGCTTGAAAACATGATAAATGAAAGGTCCTAATTCTTACTGCATGCATTCAGTTTAAAAGTAAAAACACCCTTGGGGTTATTGGATAAGAAAGGCGGGATTTGTTCCAGGGACTCTGGTTTTTGTTTGTGGGGTTTTTTCCCCACACTGCTAGAATTACATTTTAAGTCAATTAGGTCACAAAACCAAGAGCAAAACTGAACTTGAATTTAGGCTCGTATTATTTTGGGACATTTGTGCAGAATACTGTTCCTATTTCTTTAAGGTTGTGGCAAAATTGTAGTCACTTCAGAAGCAGAAGATGGGAGACAGTGGAACTGTTTCTTGATACTGAAATAATATGCATTATACATACATGTTGTGACAAAAAATTGCTTATCTTGACCAAAAAGAAAGTTGGTAGTTGGGTTTGTTCAATTTCTTATGTAGCCTATCTCGTTATTAGAGGGGTTTTTTAACAGTAAGAGGTCTTGAATTTTAAAAATATACTAAACTAGACTGTTCTGAAGTTATTCCACTCTGTGAACATAGTTAACATATATGTTAACAAGAATAATAAACTAATTTTATTTTGATATTGTATCTGGGGAAGATAAGCTTAACAATATAATAGAAGACAAGGTGATTATTTCTAAAGTAAAAACTTTTCATGCTGATACTAATGCCAGGTAATACCACACCAGTCAGTAATAGGTATGTGGTGGTTTTACATAAATGGACAACTACAAGAACTATACTTCCTCAATTTGTTAAGCTTTTAAAGTATTATGCATATTTGTAACAGCTTTAGCAATATCATCTTGATTGTATGCTAAAGGTTGGGACTGTTACTATTAATAATTTATTTCAACCATCTTTCTTTCCAAAGCAAACACTTAATAAAATACATTAATCCTCTTATGGACATATTTCAGAATCTTTTCATTGCTCTGGATCTATTATATGTTTAAATGTCTTTTCATATGTTTCGTAATGTGTTATTACACAATATATTGGAGCCAAATACTGGGTTGTAAAACTGAGATGAAATCAATAACGATTGTATGAATACTCCATTTCACTTAGCCTTCATAATTAAGTGAATAGTGGGACAGGTAAAAGGTTTTAATTTTGTCCTATTCATATTTCACTTAGTAGTTTTAGGAAAAAGACAGTTTAATTATTATTCATAATAACATTAGTCCCACCTCTAATTTTGCTCTTATGATATTAGTTACTTTTTTTTTGTATCCTAGATGAGTTTTAGGATTTTAGACTTATTTTTTTTGTGTGTGCAAATATTGAAACTACGTCAAACCACCAATTCACTTGCCTTCATACTTGCCCTCAACAGAGACAGATCATTATTTTTTTAATTTTTTTCATACAAAAAACTTAAATTTTTTGAAGAACTTGTGCATTTATTTAATATTTATGAGGTACAATCCCTACAAATACTGTATAATTTGCTTATTCCAATGGAAATTAACATTTTGAAAGAAGTACATATGACCGTGTGTTTTAATTTACAATTAGATATTTCAATCTTTTTTTTTTAATTTATTTCATAGATGTGCTGTATGAGTCTGTTGCTCTTACCTAATACAGAGATAACCTTATAGCATGGCACAGAACTTATTTGTTGAGTAACAGTGAATGTATTTTGTCTGTTTTCTTCCTGTCCCATTTTTTTTGCCAGATAATATGTTCACTGAATGATGTAGCAGATTCCAAGTGTTTAAATTCTAGGATCTTTCATTTGAAGCATTTCCTTGTAAATTACTAATTAAAACTATGTGTCTTTTTCTGAAGATTTAATTATGTCAACAGAAAATATTAGGTTTTGTTTATTAGCAGATAACTGTGGCTGAGGCTACACAGAAGCATTGACTAAATTAATGGTTCATCATGTTAAAGATATCTTAATTTATTCATATGCTCCTCTCACTTCATATTTTCAATATTGCAAACTTTCCTAAATCAATTTTGTTTTGCTACAATAGTTAAATACTAGAAAAAAAATTTTTCTTCCACAACAATGCTTCCTAGAAACTGAATGAAAGACCTGAGAAATAAAATTTAAGTCATCAAATGGTATCTAAATTAGAATTATTTTCCTGGGGCTATGAATTGAATATGAATGTCACTTTTACACTAATTAGTTTTTTCTCATGAACACTTTTGCAGATTTTTTGAGACAGTGATTGAATTAAACTTAGGTTTGGATTGCTTGTGTACATGTTTTACCTTTTTCTAAATGATTTTATTTAACATTCTGCTACAGATGGGAGCATAGATCTAAAGAAAAAAGAGTTTCAGCGCTGACAATATGATAAACAAATGTTAATTATCTGTTTTGAAGATCTGATGATGTTACATTCTGCAAATTATTACTGAAGAAAGGAGAATCCGTATAGAGAAGTATAAAAGCTTTTGTGAGTTTACTAAGCATGTTATTCAAGTGTGCGTGTACATAGATTGCTGGGACTAATTTAGGGAGTTAATCAGATTCAACCCTCTGAATCAGTGTATCTTAATCCTTTGGTGCTCATGCATACATTTTGGAGGTGAAAATGCTGAAATATTTGTAATCACAACTTCAGTGTTGCATATTTTCAAGTAATGAAGCAGTAGGAGGCTTGTAATAGTCCCTGTGTGCAGTGAAAGATGAACACTCCTCCAGAATACCTGTGCCGGGTGTTTGGGGAGAAAATTACTTCAGTATTTGGTCTTTACTTCCTGAGAGCTTTAGCCACGTAGTGTTTGGTGAACGTCTATTCCAACCTCAGGCTTTTAAAAATGCACAGCATGGATTCTTTAGGTTTTTGTCTATGAAGTAAGCAGTTGATACATGGCTGAGTTGAGAAAATAAACCACCAAGTAAGATAGTAGTATCATCTCAGCCTGGCTGAAGCAGTTTTCAACAGGCTGGTTTGAGTGGTACAGCCTGGCCCTGAAAACTGTAGGGAGTTAGGCTGTGTGTTTTTGCATCAGTTTTTAGATAGAAATCCTACTGTGTTGCAAGGCTTTTATATCTATCTGGTCAGCAACAACTGTGGTTGTATTAATAGAATATTCTGTGAAATCTGTGAAACAAACGTGTCTTGAGTTCTGGTTATTAATTTGTAACCTAATATGAGTTCATGCATATCACTGCAAAAGGGAGCAGAAGCAAGGAGCACCCTAGCAGCCAACTGCCAGCAGCATCTTTAGCTGAACTTTTATTTTCCCACAAAACAGTTGAGAAATTGAATTTGAAAGGTTTTCAGTCTTCTGAATTTGTGCAGAAATTGCAAAAGGGACTGAATAAGCAGAAGATTTCAAAGCATATAACAAGTTTAAGAAAACGAAAAAGGAAGCTATAAAAGGTAATTTATGCCCTGGTTTGGTTTAATATATTCAACTGAATTTGATACTATCTTCACAAGAACTAGTACATTTTGTATTAAAAGAATTCAGAATTCTTTTATTGAAACTGATTATTTTATTTTCAACTTTCTCCTTATTAAAGCTAAGGAACAGTTTCCCTGAAGACATTTGCATCTATTAGCAAAGGAAATATGTGTACTACTAGAAAATACTTAACCTAGGACAAATTGGTGACAGCAGGATATTGAGCAATTAAGGCTGTGTTCTCAGAGAGGATGTAAGGGAAAACCGAGATAGATGTAACAGATACTTAGGTTGCTTAATTGAGCTTCTTAGACATTCTTTTTTTTCAAAGGAAAAAAAAAATTTTGTCTTTCTACATATATAAAAAATAGTCTTTGTGGTTTTGACTCTGATTGCTTTTTGAAGAAAATCCAAAGGTTTCTGTGGAAAGTAGGAGAAGCAATGTTCTATTTTGCTACCCAAAAATCTTCTATTTTCATCAATGGCTTACACTAGTGAATAGATGGTAAGGAGCAGGCACCAAATACACTGACAGTCTGATGACAGACTATAGACCAACTAGTAAAAAAGGTCACTCCAAACATTTACTCTTAATTTCTGCTCTTCCTTAAACTAGCGTCAAAATGTTCTCACTTTGCTTCAGTGTCCCCCCTTTTTAGTGAGATCAGTCTTGGTGTAAATATGACTGAAGTGAATATAAACTGAAGCATATATTTATATATAAAATCAATTTACAGTGTTTTGTACTGTATCATTCAGTATCTATGATGTAGTTTTCAATTCTGACCTTTGTTTTGTGATGCTTAATATTTTATATATTTTGAACATTTCCGTGCACTAGTCTGATGCACATATTTTATATAAAATATTTATATTTCAGACCGTTCACTCATAGGAAAAAATATAATTTTTTTGTACTGTGATAAATTTTCAAACAACATCTCTGATTTTCAGCCTTTTACCTCATAAAACTTAGCTAAAGTTTAACAACCTCACTGATGAATAAAGACGTCTTACTGTTCATTTAATATCTGGTTCATCCTATTGTAGGTGATCTCTGCTTTCTATCCTGATTCAATGGAAATGGTTCAATAGAATTGTTAAGTACATATCAATAACAATAGTTTATGTGCTGGAGTCTGCTGCTTGTGCAGTCTAACAGAAGCCAGTTATCTTAATGTTATCTTAAGAATTACTGTAGGTGGTGTCTAATAGCATCCTTGTCTTCCCTCTAGAGAACCTATAGGTCACAAGACTTCGCTATTGATCTCCTACTCCTCTCTACAGAGAGGTGGCTCTCTCACAGTAAGTTTGAAATATCTGTCTGAGGACTCAGGGTTTGTCTTGTTTGGAGAGGAGGAGGCTGAGGGGCGACCACACTGCTCCCTACAGCTTCCTGAGGAGGAGAAGTGGAGAGTGGGATGCTGAGCCCTTTTCCCTGGTACTCAGTGCCAGGACACATGGGAAGTGTGTGTTCCTCAGGGGAAGTTCTAACCTCCAAACTATCAGAAGGCACTGAATATTCATAACTAAGCCCCAGCCTAGGCATTGGCTCTGTCACCTCGTAGAAGAAGGCATGTGCCTTCTGATAGGGGTGAGAGCTGTGGATCACCTTGAGCTCATTTGACCATCTGCACAAATTTGCAAAAAGCAGGTGTGGAGTGCAGTTTTTGAAAGTGTTCTATGCTCATCCAGTTTCTCTGGGTTCCCACAGGATGGAAAAATGCCCCATCTCTGACACTAGTGAGTCTCAGATATCAAGCCAACAACCTGATGCAGAACATGTTCCTCAACTAAGTGGTTGCAAGCTTTTTTGGAGTTAACTATTGTTCTTTACTCATGGATTTTTTTTTTTTTTTTTGGCTTTTGCTCCTTGTACTCATTATTTGATACGCCTGAGCTGTTTCCCATGGAAAAACATGCTAAACTACAATATCCTGAGAACAACACTCAGAGGGAAAGTCCATCTGGCCCAACACTCGGTCTCCAAATTGATGTCTAAAGGGCAGCACATGAGCAGTGCAAGTCTGCTTCTCTCAGGGTCCTGGGGGTGTTCACAGCCTCGCTGGTTGGGACTGGTTGTCCCTGGTACCCCCACTCCCACCATGTCCTGCCAAGGGTCCAGAGGATCCAGTGGACGAGCTCAGCCTGAGGCCTTCAGTCCCTGCCTAAACCACCTTGTCTGAGTGCCTGTCTGATTATGGTGTCAAAATTACATAACTTTTCCCAATATTAATTAACGAATAATGCAAAATATATTGGCATTGCATGGTAGAAGAAATATTTATAAATTGTGTAATGTTTCTTTAAGTTAATAGGCTTAACAGATGATATTAAACTAATTGACAATTGTAAGTATAGGCATTTTTCAGAGACTGATAGAACATTAACATTTAACTTTGGAAAGAAATCCATTTTTACTTATTATCTTGGGACACTTATCAAGACGTAATCTTATCTGACTTCTTTAGAAAGCAGGAAGTCATTAGAAACCATTTCATAAGGTTGCCATCTAGGATATTATACATGAACCACTCCAGTAACTTAAAATGAAACTAAGACTGATATCCTGTGACTTTTTTTTTTCTTCCCTTCATTGAAGTCAGTTACATGGTGCTTCTTGTACCATTAGAAATGGGGCCTATAGAAAAAAGTTATACTGCTGCTTTTCAGTTATATGAAGAACTAAGGCTTACAACACCCAGAGAAAATTTTCATTTTTTATAAAAATATCAAGAACTGTGAAAAAGGTATAAATGGCCTGAATAAAAATGAGAATAGAAATCAGTCCTCTTGTAAAGCTGTGGTCCAGACTTTATTTTAGCACACGTGTATGTCAAAATACATAAGGAAATGCTCCCACAGCAAACCGAATGTTGAATAGGGAATAATAATTGCCAAGAATTTGGCTTCTAAGAAAAAATGCATTAAATATTAATAAACAAGGAACATATCCTCATGAAGATAACATTACCTAGTCAGTCATCCATATTACGAGTAATTTCCAACAAAATATCTTCCGAAGTAACTAGAGCATTGGCTAACTTTTCATGGATTAATATAATTTTCCTTTAAAAGAAAATCCAAAGAGATTGGTTGGGGTACTTTTTTTCCTACCAATTGAAGGTGGTGGTGAAAATGGTTTCCAAGTTTATTCTTATGAACAGACCTTACAGTCAAAGATAAGTTTATTCATGACAGTTATGATACATAATTTCTGTGTTTAAGATCTACATAGAACAAGGTATTGGAAAAGGTATGTACTCAGGGGTACAATAGTATGACACGGCTGAAATCAAATGCAAAGAAGATTCTCTGACAGCTTCCCTAGAGATAACTTCACAGTCATAGCCAACATTTGTAACATTGGGAATTAAGTGCCTAAAAAACTAACCCTTTTAGTTGCAACTGGGGTTATTATCTATACACTCTGTACAGTTTCTTTTACAAACTGTTATTTAGTTAAGAAAGACACAACATCTAGCGAACACAACTATTGCATTTATACATTGGGTCATGGTTTAGCCCATCCCCCTCAGTATTAGAGTAGAAAATGGTTAATTCCAGGTGAAATTCCGGCTAAGTAGCCAATTGGAGACTTCTCTGATGTCTCAATGAATTACATATTTAACTCAAACTGGAAAAGAAGGGTGGTAGTTGTGTGTGGGGCAGAAAGAAATTCGGAGCCATGTCGTGAGGGAGGCAG
>VXAY01003433.1:255727-299263 GCA_013399855.1 Oxyruncus cristatus
TTTTGTTAGAAGCTGCTAGAAGCTTCCACTGTCCTATGAAAAGCCAATGATAGCCAGCTCCAGGAAGAACTTGCTGCTGCTGGCCAAGGCTGAGCCAATGAGATGCACTTCAGTGATAACATACTTAAGAATAGAGGAAGAGAAGGTAGGGGGGCAGAAGAAATTCCAGCTGGGGGAAGAGTGGAGGAGAACATGGGATAACAAGCAGACTTCAAGGTCAGTGTAGCAGGCAGGGGAACGACTGAGAGCTGAGGCCCCTGCCCGTGGTGGAAGACCATTGGGGTGCGGAGGCCGCCCCTGCAGCTGATGGAAGAGCCCATGCTGAAACTGGTGGGTGCACGAAGCAGGCTGTGACACCGTGGGAGGCCCAAGGATGGAGCAGAGTCCTGCAGGAGACCTGGGGCCCGTGGAGAGGGAAACCCACGCTGGAGCAAGTTTTTCCCGGGTAGGACTTGTGGCCCCGGTGGGGGACCCATGTCGGTACAACTCAGCCCATGAAGGACTGCACCCCCTTGGGGGAGTGACCCATGGGAAGAGGTCCATCAAGGACCATCTCCCATGGGAAGGGACCCCATGAAAGCAGGGGAAGGACTCAGAGCCATGACCCACCTGTAGCCCATGCTGAAGACTATGGTGATATAGGTGTCCCCCTGCAAGCCAGAGAGGACCATCGGGGTGCAGAGACCCCCTGCACTCCCATGGAGAAGTGACCCACTGGACAGCAGAATGGGAAGAGCTGCTGTCCAAGAGATGGGTTCACTTTAACAGTGGCAGAAGCAACAACTGGCTGTGATGGTTCCCCTTCCCCGTCCCCCTGCACTGCTGGGGGGAGGAGGGAGAACATGGAGGAATGAGGGGTGGGGGGAAGGTGTTTGTTTAAGACTGTTTTATTTCTCACTATTTAGTTCTTATCCTGTTAGTAATAAATTTTCCTATCCCCACTTTGAGTCTGTTTTGCCTGTTAGCAAGTGCCTTTTCTCAGTCCTCATCTCAACTCATGAAATTCCCTTGCTGGTTTTTTTTCCCCTCCTCTGCCCAGTCACAGAGGGAGGGTAAGAGAGCAGCTTTGAGTGGGTGCCTGGCATCTGGCCAAGATCAAACTGCTACACATACTAAAAGATAAAAGAAAGGAGAAGATGTTTGGTTGTCTTTTTTTTTTTTCCCCCACACCAATTTGCATTTTGGGTCTCCATTTGTTATGGGTGTTGCTTGAATTACCACTTTCAGACAGCTTTATTTGACAGAAACCTTTGTAAGATTAGAGTAAAACCCTCAGTACGACAGTACACCCTAAATACTTACAAGTAGCATTTAAAGAACATTTGTACAGTTTATGATGTCATTTGATTGACTACACTCAGATTTGTACAAATGTTAGCCAAAAATATTTTGAGGTGTGTGTTTTAGTGTTTGAGTGCATATATAAAATATACAACTCCTAATATATGTCAAATAGACAATGTACAAAAAGTGCTATTTTCAGGCCTTTTGGGCCTCTCGTTATTTTAGTTGAGATTTTTTTGTGCTTCCTAATTCTCGACATCAATCAGCAGGTGAGAGGAAAAGAGAGGATTTTCCTGATACCTCTTAAGACGATCCCATTTCAAGCTCAAGCCAACTGTATTATGTGCTCTTCACAGTCACTGTTTCTTTTTGGAAAAATTATGATGAACAATTTAAAATACATACTGCTTTAAAAATATCAAATAGGTTTGAATATGGAAAGTATGCAATTAGGTTGAACGAACATCCATATAATTGAACATGGACGAGGTAAGCTACCTTCCCGTCATGCACTGGATATTACATATAGCTCTATTTTCAAGGGTTCCCTTGCTTCTTTTTGTGTGGAATAATGAATGTGTTAGGCTCCAAGATATCAACAAAAGATTTGTTAAGTTCAAGTTATAATGATTTATAGGAATTTACAAAAAAAAAACAACAAAAAATACCCCCAGCAATCCAAACCACAACAAAGAACCCCAGCTAAACTATTATTTTTACTTTCCTTGCTAATTCCTGTGGTAATATTTCTGTCATAGAGAGTCCAACAGGCTTTTCCGCCTTGTCGTGCTTTGAATAGTGGCATTCTATTGAAGAAAATAATGGCTTAAAGAAGCATGGTCTGTTCTTTATTAGAAGGAACAGCTTTCAATGACTTAGAATCTTGTTTTCAGCTTATGACTTGGTTAGCATTACTGCTCCAAATTTGCAGATTGGCAGAAGATAAACAGAAATTAATTAGTTTTACGATTAATAATTATTTAAACTTTAGCTGGAAGAAAACGACTAGTGACTAGATCCTTCTTTTCAAGAAATGGGTGCCCATATTAAGCACACAACACTTCTGTGGGTGGATTTCTGAGACATACTTATTCAACTAGCTATGAATGAATTTAAAACTATGATTTATTTAGGGTTACTTAGGGTTGTTGCACAGAAAAATTTACATTTGGAGTAAACCAGATGAGGAATTCCCCAGACGTGTAAGGAGGCTGCGTGTCTTCACAGATTTCCGCGGCTTTTGTCCCTCCATTTGCTTCAGTAAACAAGTTATACTAGCATTTGTTGTGTGAGCTGTTTGGATAGTAGTGGTAAGAGTTCACCGCCTTGATCATAGATATTCAGTTGTGCCAAAATATTCATTTCAGAAGGCTGAATTATGTTTCCCTCTCATTTCATGGACTTGGTAAATATGTCGTGTTTTGCTTACGGCAAGGAGTGTTGCTGCTTAAGGTAATACGGAAGCTGTTCCATGTTTGGTGATATTAAACAGAGGCTGATCAACAACATTCAAGATAACTTGCGGAGACGGGGGAAAAAAATGGGAATCTTATTTCAATTGAGTTGTACCCACATCTAATTCAGTACTGCAAAGGTGAGATACTATTTTCTCATTCTTAATTACTTCATTTTATGAAGTGAGTGTGCCATTTCATTGAGTTTCATTTAGATAGTTCTGTATGCAGTTTTTCTGCTTTCAAAGTGAATAGATTCTTTGCCTGCATATTGGTTGTAGATTATTGTACTTATACCAGGTTCATCTAAGCTACTATTTTGACAATCTGGTGATCATTCCAAGTGATTTGCGAAATGAAACAAAAATATCCATAATGCCAAATACAGAAAAGATCAATGTATAATCATTGATCTTGATCCAAAGTTTTCTCAGAAATGTACTGCAAACACAAATTTCTGAATCTTTCGGTACAGTTCAGACCTTACTTATCATCCTGTTACTAACACATAAACCAGATGAGAATCCAGCTCACTTTAGAAAAGATATCTTGGATTTACTAGAAAAAACAAAATGCTGACCATAAGCATATTTAAAGAAAAGTAGGCCTTTTGCTAATGAACTAGCATTTCTGCAACCCTGCTACATGTGTAAATTCAAGTTAGTAGATTTTAATCTTTTTCTTCTCCTCCTCTGACCCATCCTGTCAGCTTTCTGTAAAAGAATCCATAGAAAATCATACAAAACAATATCTACTGCCCAACCGAGATCTTGGCCATGTAAATCAGGTATATTCATTCTCTGCCTTCCTTTACTGACACTCATGGTCAAAAATCTTATTCCAGAAGCCATCTCTCTATTATCTGTTTAAGGAGATGTCCATATGTAGCATCCACAGGGGCTAAACCCATGACAAGTTGTCACCAAGGATTACTTTGGAATGATCTTTATTTAGTGCATTTTTTTTAAAAAATGTGAAATATATATACATATATATTTATATATAACACATATTAGCATTGATAAGCAGACAGTGGATTCTGAAATTTAGAGTTTGCCTGTGCAAAGAGGTATCCCACTCAAATAGCAAAAGTTGCTAGAAAGCTCAATATAATTCATTTCTCCTTATGGGAGTTTTATCAGTATTTCTTTTCTTGTGTGCTGGCTAGTATCATCAGGAAATACATAAGAAAAAGTATAAAGAGGGAGTGGAAAAGAACCCAGAGCTGTAAAATGTTTCCAAGATATTTTCTTTTTGTGCATAGAATGTCTTCAAAAAATGAAAGAAAAATACATTTTAAAAAATTGGTATTCCCATAGATTATGATTTTGCTTTTCTTCTGCCCATGTCCATCTTTTATGACACAGTAGTAGACAAAACAATTACAATAAAGCAACATTCAGCGGGCTTGGAAATCTAAGGTGGTAACTTAGAGGTGGCTGACTTTGAAATGTTATGTCTCCTTTTTCTAGAATAGTGTTTTCTGTATCATAGGCATTTTTTCCTGTTTGTATTCAGAACCAGAAATGAGATAAAAGTGGCTCAGCTTAGCTTGAAAAATTAATTTCCGAAGACACATACAAAATGAGCAACAAAAGGCAAGACAAGGAATTAATTCCATATCATAGTGTTAAAACACTGAGGTGGTTTCTGTCATATTTCTGTTCTCTTTCCTTTTTATAAATATTTAATAAATGCGAGTCAACTGAGTTCCATGTCTGTTTTTATTGTTATCCTACTTTTCCTTACTTAGGATTAAATTATGTGTATGCAACTTTTTAGGTGGAATAGACACTGATAAAAAACCAAATTAAAGCAAATCCGAGTGAGAAAGGAAAATAGTTGAAAAACGATATCCCTGAGCTTAAAGAGCAGCTTTCCCAAAGTTGCTGGTAAGAAAGAGAGTAATTCCCTCTGTTTTGGTTCCATGTCCTTTTTTTACTATCAGCTTTACCTGTGTTTTTTCTTTATGTGGATGGAAGGACTTTAGATGCATCCAGTGGGTGGAAGAATATGCATGCAGAAACATCTCATTCACAAATCAGTAACTGGATAGAATGCTTTAGAATTTTTTTTGGCTCTATTTCACCCTAGGTAAGCAGGCATCAGTAACTGTGGCTGTTTTAGACATACATATTTTCGTTGGTTCCAGGAAATGAAAGACAGAATCTGTCCCACTCTGCTAGCGGCAGTTACCGTTTTTCCTCTGACAATCACGTGACTGCGAAATAGAGGCTGAAAGTCACAGATCAGAAACGTGCACTGACAGTTTTGTTTCAGGTTCTTTATCTGAAGAGCTTCCCAATCCTGAGTAGCCATTGTGATTTGTGCCTTTCAATCCAGGTCTTAAGAAATTATGCTGACTAAGTCTATCTGGTAAAAAGGTATGCCAAAGACTGGAGCTGAGATCCTTTATTCATTTCAAGCGACAAAATTTTAGTGGATGCTTCTAAACATCCTGTTATCTCTGATTCTGAGGAGATATCTAGAAAGTTTAAGGAACTTTCATAGTCACGGAAGCAAATAAGCAAAAAGTGTTGTTTTCAGAATAATTCCTGAAATTCCACAGGTTAGTAAACAGAATTATACCACTCAGAGTGCTTTGACATAAATGTGTAAGTGCTTATGTAGCTGTAGTAGCTGTTCAAACATCAGTGTGCTGGCTCTGTGTGTCTCTAGAAGTCAGAAATTAGCTTAGTTTCTGTGGCACATTCACACTTATCTGTTTAGAAACTGGCAGTGAAAGTACCAGTTATGATTGTACAGACAGCTGTCCACTAGGACTTTGCCTGAAATCATCAGGTTTTCACATATAGCCACACACAGCTGCTGGATTTTCTAGTTACTACTCACTTGGCATATATTTGAGTCAAAATGTGCATGCAGAATTGTTAGTGCTCCGTGCCATCTGATTGTCTGGAACTGGAAGTGGGGAGGTTTTGTATTTATTTGGAGAGGGAGAAAGAATAACAGTCTGAACAGTCAGGGGTTACATCTACCCTTGTTGTAGGTATGGATGTCAACGAGAGGAAAAGCTGCTTTAATCATATCTTGACAGTTTAAATGTAGGGCTTTTTATGTCCCATTTTTCTGGGAAAATATATATAGTAGTTCACTACACAATCATGCAAGTACCACACAGGAAAACCTGCAGAAAACTGTTGCCATAGTCTAGATTTTGAGCAAACAGCCTAGCAAGACATTTTCATTTTCAAAAGTCAAACCTGCCATTATATTTATGGCTTTGTTTAGATTCTATTTTTTTTCTTTTTGTACATCTCCATCTAGAGTTTACAAAGAAAATAGACCTACTGTGATGTGAACCCCAAAGGAAAGATACACTGCCTCTATAATATACTGAAATGTCAGGAAATCTTTTATTGAGCCACTGGTGCCTTTAGTGGCTGGTTATAATTTGCTTTGCTGTCTGATAATGTGTGTGTTTGTAGATCAATTATCTCGAGAGCTCTGTGGAGCCATAAGGTCATCTTTCGCATATTTGTCAGATCCTTCTGTGCAGAGATGCCAAGTAGCACATTTTTCTTCCAGAAATTAATAGATCATCTCTCAAAATAAGTAAAGAAAGACATTATCTGGTGATGGCAGTACTTTTAATGCTGTAGCTTTGCCATACTTTTAATATATTTATATATGTATATATATAATGAACAAATTGTAGGAAGCAGCTTTACCTAAAGAAAGTAGCCTGTAGCTTCTTTCAGATTGGTGATTGTTAATTCTTTTGTGAGCACATTTATTCAAATACCAGTATTTTAATCTTGCCTGCATCCAGATGGACAAAAGAGTCTTGTGACACCAGCTTAATTTCTCTTAGCAGTCCAAGACTGAATAGACTTTCTGGGAAGGAGTCCATGTTGGGAACAAGAGCATTGCTTGTGAGCATCAGCATTGCTTGCTTTTCTCTTCGGACTGTGGCATTTAATGTGTTTTTACTATGAGTTAAGGAGCTGGAAGGAAGAAAAGGAAATGAATTCATGCATGTCCAAGAGATGAAATTATTCAATTCATAATCAAACAGTAATAATAATTTAATAGCACCTTTACTAGAAATTTTTAAGGCACGTTGCAAACATTAATTGTGAGAGAGAAGAACAAAAGTGCAAAGGGATAGTTAAGTAATATGTGTTTAACTTGGGTACAGAAAGCTAAAGTGAAATGATAATATTTCACCTTGATAGTAGAATTTCTGCTGAGGACAGTCCTAAAAATCAACTCCAGTTTACACAAGTTTTACACTAAGATATAAATTTACATAAGTGAACAGTGGGTTGCTTCTGACACGTATAATATTGTGCGACTGGTACTGTGACAGACTGATCCTTTATGCAGGGGTGGTCTGAAGGGTGACCTTAGGCATGCCACCATCGTGCTGGCATGCTAATTGTCACACTGAGAACAGAGTCCACAAAGCTGATGGTTCAGTGCAAGAAAAGATGGGGAAAGTTAAGCATGGGAGAAGGCACGCTCTGTGTTTCCAGGACTTTTATTGTGGGCTGGATCTAGACTGTCTTCATGGACCAACCAATCTTTATCGGTGAGGAACCTTTCATTTCAGTTCTGACTGAGGGCAAGTAAATTTGCGCTGATGTGAGACCATGCTGCCGTGTAAGAGGGACAGTCCTTGCAGGGGTCACTTGAAAATCAACATCCGATCTGAAATGCAGTGCAAATTTAGACATGACCTAAAAACAGGAGAACTGGAAATTCTGAAGAAACAGATATGCCTGAAGTTGTGCCTCTCCTTTACTTTTGTAGTTTTTGCCACTGTGTGACAGAAACCTGTATGCCATTTAAAATCCTCTCTTTAAGGTGAACACTTTTTTCAGTTTTACTTTTAATGCTGGAAGGGGATTGGCAGATAACTCTTGCTGGTATATTGACTAATATACTTGCCTAGAAATAAAGAAATAGAAGAACTTCTATTTATTTTATTCTCCTTTTTTTTTTTTTTTTTTTTGGTTTCTCCTGCCTTTCTGAATCTGAGGCTGTTTAAAAATGTGATTTACAGCTCTAAGAAAAGGGTTTTCAGCACTTGCCCTATTTTGTAGGAGTCAAAGACTTCTGTGGTCATGATTTGAACTGAACTGTTGTGTTAGGCAGCCTACAATGTGAAAGTTATGGTGCCAGAGGAAGAGAAAGCAAAGAAAATCCTAACTTATTTGATCATTAGGTCTCTCCCTTGTGAAGAGAAAGCCATGTGTTTTGCCTTGCTATAAATAATATTTATATATTTTAACTAGGAACTTGAAAACAAGGGAAGGAAAAATATGGTAAAATAGATCTGTGGTCAAATTACATGTGTTTGCCACCTCTAATGTTCTGGTTTAGTAGGAACTTCAGTTGTGAAATTATTTTGCATTATCTGCTTGAAAGTAAAACTTAAAATCTTTATGGACTGCATATGTAAATAAAAAAGATAAAGAAAAAAAGAATTTGGAAAAACGATTGTGTAATAGTCATCCATGTAATCTGAAAACGTACAGAACATATTAATAGAATTTCCCTGGTGTCTAATTGCAGATTGTATCTTTTTTTTTTTTTGTAATTTCTGAGAGACTTTAGATCCAAGTTTTCTAAATATCTTCACGAGACGGGAGAGGCAGAACCAGAAAACAAGACTTATTTCTGGTTTTAGAAAGCTAACTTCGGAGCTACCATTTTCAGCCCTTTCACAGTATGTCTAATGTATATTTATGGAGGCCACTGAGGAAAAAACAATATCTTGGTTTTGATCTTTAAAGCCTGATGCAGCTAACAGCTAATTTGTTTTGAGGTCCCTTGGAGTGTTGAATTTAATTTATCAAATGCAAATTAATATGAAATAGTAAAATGACTATTAAAGTGGAAGTAAAAATAAATGATTGAAACATACGAACAGAGGAAAATAAACCAGATAAATTCTGAAGTTTGTGTGATGTTTCTCATCTTAATTACATAAATCATAATTGCTATTAGGTTGATGATGAGACAGCATTTTCTATTTTGTTGCAGCAGGTAAGTTTAGAGAAAGGAAATATATGAAAATAAGGTCATGCAATCCAAACTGACATCATAAAAAAATGACTTTATTTTAGAACTAATAGTTCAAAGTACCTAAGAAAGGATTTTCAATATGTATTTGTAAGTTTTATAATAATGCAAGTAACTGCAAATATTATTAATTTTTTAAAATTCAGGTATGTTTCTTCTGTTTTATCTTTAAAACTTTGACTATGTGTGATGCCATTTATGTAATTTTTTCATAAATTTTTAGTCCTGAGTGTTCACACCCAGAAAAATATGGTGCTGTCATTCTCTGAGCAGTATTTTTTCTGTAACTCTTTCTTTTGTCTTAACATGGAGCAGAAACAATACTCAGAAGTTATGATCAGGGCAGTTAGCTAGATTTCTGACAACAGAAATCCTAATCCCAAAGTTGTACTCTTTTTAGAGATGAGCTCGGTCACAAATTCCAAACATAGCTTGAAGATTAGACCCTTGATGATAAGTATTTGTGTTCAGTGGATTGATTAGTCATTTGTTAACTTAAATATTTCTGAATATAAAGTCATGATCTGGACAAAACCCCCTCAGTTTGCACAAGGATTAATGACTAGATCAGAATTTAGTCAGTATTAATAATTTTCTTAACATTGAGAACTAGAAAGACCCCAGCTAGCAAAACTGTAGGTGGATGCTGACCTCTGTGCAGTGGGAGCAATGCCCAGCTGTGATCAGTGAGATTTGCTGAACATGTGTGGAGTCTGTCAATATGTCTTAGACTTATATCTGATTCTTTAAAATCCTTCCCAGAATTTATTTCATGGATTGAACTGCCTTTGCTACTAAAGCAAAGAAGCATGATCAGAGATTTTGTTCTATGACAAATTAAGTTCGTAGTTCAACTACTCCATGTTTATCTCCTTTAATGTCATCCAAAGTCTGTGTCAGAGAAAATTTTTAGCTAAAAAAGATTGAAAAAAGTTTTGCTTGAGAATGAAAACAAGCACAGGAAAAAAGTGGTTTTCTACAAGCAGATGGAGGAAATTTAAATTGGGATGTTAAGTCGAAATTGTAGGTTAAAGTCTCTTTGGGATCCTATTTACAGTGATTGGAAACACTGGGAGCCAAGGCACTGGGAGGAATGGCCACCATGAGCACATGAAAACAACAATCTTACAAGTTCACCAAAGAAAACGTATTTTCTGGTTGGCTTTTTTTTGGTCGAACCTTGGCTTTTTTTTCAGTGTAGATATTCTAGATTGCTAGTGCACGTATGTTCATAAGAAGGCTTAGCTTTTAATAAAAATTTAATAAAACCTCAAACATTTCTATTAAGGAAAACTTCATTTTTGAGTTGCTTGTGACTTTTTTGGAGTAATTGTTCATTTTACCTTTTTACTGTTTCTTTTAGTTGTTTTGGAATTTAATCTTATGCCTTGATGTTTTCTGCTCATTAAAATGTTGCTTGGAAAATCACTTTACCTTCTGTAGTTTAGCATTGAAACTGAAATCACATGTCTTAGACTGAAATACCAAACCAGCTATGTAATGAGTCATATTTGAGTTATGCATTTTTTTCTTCCTGGCTGTGTGATAGGCCATCATCCCTGCTATCTTGTTTCTATAGCATCCACCTCAAAGAGCAAATCAATATATGACTTTTATTTTTAAAATAAATACTAAGGTATGTAATTAATTAAAGTTATATGAAGTTTTAATGCCACCTACATTCTTTTATCAGAATTAAAATTTTTGCCCTCTTTATCTTTCTTACTGGAGACTTTTTATATAACAAAAAAAAAAAAAAATATTGCTTGTTGCTTTTTCTCATGCTGATCATGAATTCAATAGGGATCAGCTCCTGCCAGTAAAGGCTGCATATTTATGCTATTGATTTGTGAGGGAGGCAACCTGAGGGCTGTTTGTATTGTGCTATAAAATTAATAAATAATGATTCATTAGGACAGCATCCTGCAGCTCATGGGTGAGCAGTAATTTGGTACAAGGATTGTATTTCTCTTCTAAATGTACTTTGGATACCACAAGAGGGGAGAACTGCTGTTGCAGTACATGTAAGCCCTGTCCTAGTCCGTGGCCGCAGGGATTTGCCTTTTTTCAAGGTGGGGAGGTGGAGCAACAAGAGGCAGGCAGTGAGTTGTCTCTGCCTTCTCTCTGGGGACACTTCTTCCTCCAGCAAAATGATGAGAAGATCTGTGCATAGGTGTGCTGGGAATCCTCAGGAGCCAGGAGAGGACTGAGGTCCCATTATCTTTGTCAGCTAAGATAAGGAAATCATCTTTGCAACGTGGGTTTTTTCACATGTAAAATGCTCTGGAGACCATCAACCTGATTCTACTGTGGAGTATGAAGTTCAGAAAACAAAGGACACAACAGTTTCCAGCCCCCAGCAGAACTAGGGGTCCCTTTTCCAAATTATCTGATGGTGCTGTAATTGCTATTGTTATGCTGAAATATTTCACTTCTTTTAAGACTGTTTGGGTTTTTCAACTGTTTGGCAATAATTGCGCCCATCCTTAATACAGGCCTGATTCAGTCCTTCCTTAGGCAGAATTTAGTTGACTTAGAGTGTAAAAATCTGAGCTTCAACGGCAAGATTGGGAAGTATTCAATGGGCATTATAAAATACATTGAAGCTGGAGGAATAAAATAAATGTAAAAGCACTGGTATGCTTGAGGTCTTTTGTATTAGCAAAGATTTAACATCCATGTGACTGACAGATCTTTAAGACCACACTGTGCAAACCACAGGGAAGTGGGACAGCAGAGAGACCTGTATGTAGAGGACAATACCATCTAGGAACGTCCTCAGTGATTCCAGTGCTTTTAATTCAATGAGCAGACTTTAGATACCTGGTGTCTGGTGTCAGCCTTCACATGTGATGTACCTGAGAGCACTGTCCTGGTGGACCAGAATGAAAGTTTAAAAATAAAGCAATAGAAGGAACAGGTAGCAGTATACAGTAGGTATGGATACATCAAAACTAATAACAACACGGTCACTTGCTGTGATTGACAGGTTCCTTGTTTAAAGAACCAGCTGATATCTCTGATACCTGACCAGTTTTAGTGACTTTTAATTTCTTTCAGTATTTTTTTTTCTAGTTTTCTTCTAGACTAGAAACTGTAGAGTTTACATATTTCTGAATTTCTCTGCAATTCATCCTTGGTAATTAATCCTTGCTAGGGGCTTTGGAGGATAGACAGGAGAATGAATAACAGCATTACTAGTAAGCAGAGCAGAAGGAGGGAGACAGATTGTCTGTGTGGTGTAACAATAGCCAAATATTTACATTTTCTGCAGCAAAGCAGAGCACAGAGGAGTGAGCTTGAGGGCTGAGGTTAGAAACTTGATCTTTCCAGTATAATTGAAAGACTATCACTGATGTAAAAAAGTGAAGGTGATCACTTTCACCTTTTTTGTTTTAGTCATAAAATATTTTGGTTTAAGTTTTTTCATTTTCTCGACTTACAGGTTGTCAAGTGTTTGATTCCTATGGCAAGCTGACAGTGGAGAGTAGATAGGAACTTCACTGAAGCTCTGCATGCTTCTCTGAATGAGAAAAAAGTGCTTTGAATTTTGCAGTTTAGTAGATTTAGCTATGCTGATGAAGCATTGATGGAAAAGAAACATTGGGAAAATTGCCAATAGAATTTCAGGTACTGGTACAGGTAAGCTAAATTTGATATGAATAGGACTACAAACAAAAATCTAAATCACAAAGGAAGGAAGAAACCAAATTAACACCATATAAATACATTTAATTCCTCCTCACCTTTGAACTGTTGTCTTCTAACTGCACAGTATCCTATATTACAATTTTGCTCTCGCTCTTTCATGGGACTTTTTGCTAATTCACACCTTTCCCCAGCTGAGGTGTTGGAGGGGGGGTTGCCTTTTTTGTCCACTGGGTTTTCAGATGGGACTTTCGTAAACAGTTTATGAACTGTCTGGAGTCACTTGGAGGATTTGTGTAGAATCCATTCCATGTGGAGAAAAAGATCATTCTTGTTTCTGCTTTCAGTTCATAATGTCATGTGAGACTATTGCTGAAAACGTTCAAAACCCTAACTTCAAGTTGCACTAGAAATCTGAGACAATCTTCGAGGCTTGTAAGAGACATCAGCTTTTCTCAGTGTAAGCAGAGGAAGGCAAAAGTGCTGCCAGTATGTGGTGGGCTCTAGGAGAAATCTCTTGAGTCAGAGGGAAATTCAGCCCATACCTGGTGAAATATGTTGCTTCCTTGTCTTATATATTCACAGTCCGGTAGAAAACATCCTAACATCTTCCTGCTATTTCCTGAGAATAAAAACATTTCTGCCTTAACTCTGAATGTATTCATCTCTGGAGATCTCTGCCAGAAAAAGAGTTCACCTCCCCGTTCGCGCTGCCTGCAGTGTTTGCCTACACCCACATAAGGGACTCGGAAATCCAGTGGTGATGATGAGGGACAGAGCGTTCTAATGCACAAACATTCAGCCGCTCTCAGCAGGAAGCGTTTTGTCAATACTGGCAATAAGTAATGTGCTAAATATTTACTGTCAGGTGGCTGCCTTGACCGCAGCAGGGTGGAAACTTGCAGCAGGTGGATGGCTGTACATACTTAGGTCACCTGTGTTTACTTTGATGAATGTGTATAGGATCCTTGGTCCTTATTACACTGAATTGAGGGAAGGCTACAATAAATGATAAACCCAGAAAAAATGTTTTCCACCATTAACAGTTAAAACAACAGTCAAGTAATTGGATATGGGAGGCATCAGCGCTGTTTTCATTTTTCCTCTAGTTTCTAGCAGAGTATCCCACATTGAACTGAAAAGCTTCTGGTTATGCTGTTTGAAGCAGGAAAAAATTGACTGAACAGGGTGGTTGCCCCATGGTTATTGTGATTTTTTTTTTTTATTTAGTTAAAATTTATGTTATTCATTTTGGGGTTATGCAGTTATTTATTTTTCTTGAAGATGAAATTATATTTTTTTTTTTATTTGATGTTTTTGAACTAGGTTTAAAAGTACTGGGGGAAAATATTCTTGTCTCTTACAGCCATCCTTTCTGTTGTTTTGTATGTTATCAGCTTGTCTGGTATTTGAAATCTGACTGTTTTAAAATGCACTGACAGAGGCTGCAAGTTAGTGGTCATAGAATCATGTAGTATTTTGGTTTACAAGGGACCTTTAAGGGCCATCTAGTCCAAACCCTCTGCAATGAGCAGGGGTATCTTCAAATAGATCAGGTTGCTCAGAGACCAAATCAATCTGACCTCGAGTGTTTCCAGGGCTGGGGCACCTTCCATTTCCCTGGGCAACCTGTCCCAGTGCCTCTCCACTCTTACAGTGAAGAATTTCTTCCTTATGTCAAATCTACATCTACCCGGTTTCAGTTTGAAGCCCTCCCCCCTTGTTCTATCACTACATGCCCTTGTAGAAAGTCTGTCTAGCTCTTCTGTAGGCTCCCTTTAGGTACTGGAAGACTGCTGTTTCTCCACAGCACCTTCTCTTGTCCACGCTATGCAATCCAGCTCTCTCAGTCTGTAAGAGAGGTGTTCAGCCTTCTGATCATGTTCCTGGTCCAACAGGTCCGTGTCCTTCTTATGTTGGGAGCCCCGGAGGTGAACGCAACATTCCAGGTGCATTCTCATGAGAGTGGAGTAAAGGGGCAGTGGGTAAACACTAATTTCTTTCACAGCAAGAACTTCTATGTTTTTTAAAATCCTGAGTAATTGCAGAAACTTGGAAGTCTTCCTCTGCCACCCCTAAGTAAATAAATGTATTTGTAAATCCATGCTGACTACTACCAGTCACCTCCTTGTCCCTCCTATGTCTGGAAATTCTTAGGGTTAGTTGCTCCATTAACTTCACCTCCATCACCTTCCCAGGGATTGAGGGATGGTCGACTTGCCAGTAGCTGCCTGGATTTTCCTTCTTACACTGAAAAAGCTCATGTAAGCCAGGCCAATGAAACAGAAGTGCTGGGTCTTTTAATTTTGTCCATAAAGGATAATTCTTAGAATTTGATGTTTTAGATGTAAACTTTTTCATTAATTGACAATATGCCTTTATGCCAATTACTGTTTTGTCATTTAGAGCACTGGGGGCTAATTCTTCACTTTATTTAAGTACCTAAAGAAAAGCTCATAAATTTCTATCTTCATTCCATTCTGCTTGGCGTTACACTATTTTCAGGCAATGGAAAAGCCGCTCTACAAGGCATTTTCTGGGCAGTTACTTTAGTGTCCTGAGTTTTAGAGTGTTTCCAAACTGCCCTGAGTAGCAGCAAGTTTTTCTGAAAACCCTAAAGCAATGTGGTACACCAAGGGACAGGTTTAGCAGTTCCTTCTAATTGATATATGGTTATGTGAGTTCCTATGTCCTCTGCATTTCTGACCTACATCTGTCACTATTTTAATACATTCCATTTCAGTGGTTGCTCCTGAGCAAAAGGTACCTGTAAAGAAAATCATGTATTTCAAATTAACTGATTTTCACATTTTAATCATACACACATTTTACCAACCAAGTTTCCAGATCTAGACTCCTTTTAAACTGGGAGGGTTCTACAAACTTTGGATGAGGTCTTTTGGCCTAAGTGTAAAATTCAGACAAAAATAATTGTGACCTTTATTTTGATTTTACAAATTAATGGCTAATATTGCTCATGTTATAAACATGAAAACTATGATTAGTTTTGGTGTTTCTGGGTCAAAATCAGGTTATACTTCAGTGTATGCATGTTTCAGTTCCTTCTCTCTGTGGTGCTTTAAAGCAGCGTGATGTGTATCCCAGGCGTCGACCTGTTCTTGATTAACTGGATTCCACTGGGGGTTATAAATGAGGTCTGTTATCCATCTACTTACACAGATGGAAATCCATGGCTTCAGAATTGTGGAAGCAATCTTCAAGACTGTTTTATCTCAGGGCATTTAAATATATTTTTAAAAATACCTTTCTGGTACTGTAAATGAATGAACAAGCGAGAGAAACGTTTCTCAGTAAATAGCAAGGGCAACATATGCCTTTTCTGACAGCATGAAGCAAAGCACAGACCATTGTTCTTGACCATCATGCATGTCCATCATTAATCCATACCATTATCTGGGCATCATGCTACGTGCCAGCTACATTCTAAATATGGTACATGTAATCTTGATAGGAAATTCACTGGAAATAGAATGTCATGGCACTCTTTACTAAAATGTGACAAGTTCTGGAGTTTGACTTTGAAAGGGTTTTTTTCTGAAATAAAAAAGTTTCTCCCTTGTTACCTTTTCTATATGAACTTCTTGGGAAAAAAAAGGCATTTCATAGGCATTATAAATATAACTATCACAGGAATACAAAGAGCTAGTAGCACTGGGTCTTCTTGTGGTGTGTGGAAACCTTTTGCAGTGCTAGCTAGCTGTTTCTTAATCGTGATTGTTAAACTAGTTGAAATGTCCTCTGCATTCAGCTATAAGACAAGAGAATTCCTCTTTCTTTCAGCCTTCCCACAAAGACACAAATACTCAATAACAACAATAAATCATTCAATTAAATACAATGCAACACAGTATAGTTGAATTAAAAATTATGAAAAGTGATTCAAAGTGGAAGAAAAGGAGCTAATTTAGAGCAGACAAGAGAGGAGATATCCTTCTTTCTAGTTTTACCTGGTTGTTGTCAGATAATACACGCCTGTATTCTAAAAGGAACAGAAGACAAGCAGATATATTTTGTTCCTTTCTGAGTAGGATATACAGAAAAAAATGAAAGTAATAACTTAAAGTTTGTTTGCAAAAGACATGGAAAAACAGTAAGTGAAACTTCAATTTCTTGTTTTCTTTCTGAACATTGCCATGGTTGCAAAGCAGCCAGAGCTGAGGAGAGCTTAATCTCTGAGAAACCAGATAATGCTCTTAGCTAAATAGCCACTTAAAAGGTGTGGAAAAATAAATGTGAAGCATTTTTTTCCCTTTCTGTTTTATAGCCACACATATTAAATCTTAGTTTCTGGATTCCTACATTCCTCACATTTCATGAAGTCTTCAGCATGATTTATACCTTTTTTTTTTTTTTTTTTTTTTCCCATTTTTNNTATTCCTTTTTTTTTTTTTTTTTTGGCTGCCAAATGTTTTTAGACTAACCACGTACAAGGCAGGAAGAGGTGTAGCCCTGCAAAGGCAGAGGAGGCAGCGTGCTCAGGTGTCTTTCATCACTGTTCCTGCAAGCACAGTGATTGCCAACAGGCACCCACATGGAGAGAACACAGCCATCATTTAAGCAGGGGGTTACAGATAGAGGGTAAGTTTAGAAGAGGTAGGATTGCGCCCTTGAGTTTCTCCCTGTGGAAAAACCCAAATCTGATAGTGGTGTGCTAGGCTGCAGCCAGAAGACTGGAGAGCAAGAGGAACTCAGGTATCTGAAACTTGAGGCCAGAGTGGCTGAAGGTTTCTGGCTGATTTGTGCTCTGACTCCTAATGAGGAGCTCAGGATCCTCACTCTGGAAGGGAATGAAAACTAAAACTGTGATGTCCATATTTTTGAGAGTTTGGGGGGTGTTTTAACTTTGAAGGTGGGAAAGGGAATTGGTACCTTTTGCTGTATCCTGCTCCGGTGGTATGAATTTGGATGTAAATTCTGTTGTTCTTTCTTTCAAACTTGAATCTTGCGGTTATACAAGTATTTAAGAGCACAAAGTCGTTCTGTTACAAGTTGTTTTTGCTCCTCCGATGCTGGGAGGAGCTACCTTGGGCGTGGGCTGAGGCTGTCAGGATATGGGACAGGCAGCTTGCTCTTCTTTTTCCTCTATACGAGAGAAACAGAGGTGTGTTGCTGCAGACTGTTGTGTCTGCAGCTTGGCAGGTAGCAGCCAAATGTAGCTGCAAAAGGGTTATTAGAAGGAGAACAAGAGAAATAAAGGAAATAAGTGGTACAAAAAAGCATGTTAGTTATTGAGCAAGGATTTGGAGAGGGCAGTTCCAAACTCACGCCCTACTAATATGTAGACACTGATGCCTTACTTCAGTCAGTAGCCCTCACCAAGGGGATGAATTTCAAGAAATTATAAGTAAACATATCTAGGTTACTGCATGTGTTGATTTAACAGTCAGTCAGGTTTGCTAGGGAAGAGTTTAAAATGTGTTTTTGGAACAGGTGTGAAAGGCCATGCTGCCTTTATCTTCAGTGACTGACCTTTGACCTACAAAAGAGTATAATAAATTCAAATTTCCAGAGTTTCAATTTCAGGAGAAAAACAAATCCTTCTAGCCTTCTAGTGATTGCAGAGAGAGCAGTCCAAATGTGAAACTGAGATGGACTCATTAACTCCTTGTATTTGTTAGTGGCTTGATATAGTACATTTAAGAGCATGTGGTTTTTTTGTCACTTTGCATAAGTGTCAAAGGTTTAACTTTGCTAAACTATGAATTTGAAGCCTTCTTGGTAGCATTGAATGTTCTTGGCTGAAGGCTGGGAAATGAAAGGGAGCAGGAAGTAGCACAGGGAATACTGGGAATTAAGGTTGGAAAGAAAATTGTAGAATTAAGATTCTTATGCCTCATCGTCACACATCTGGTATAGCTAGGAGTTGATGAAGAGAATGATTTAGATGTGTGTCTAATCTGGGAAAAAAATACACTATATGTTCTTTATATTTTTGGGCCGCCTGTGTTATTTTAAACGTTTTAAGTTGGTGATCAAGAAGTGTGCTGTGGGTGTGTTGCTCGTGTTTCAAATGGCTAGAAATCTTTCTTGTGAAACTAGAGACGCAAGATTTGGTGTTTTTATCAGCCTCAGGGTATTCCTGCACACATCTATCTTCTGCCTTTTTTTGTGCACTGCTTGAAAAATGTTGCTTAAAGTAGTGAGGGGAAAAGGAAAATATATGGGAGGGGTGAGGATAGGAGACTTTCCATTTTGTGCTTGAGTAACCTACCTACTAAGTTTCAAATTGTTCTAGTCATGTTCTGTTGGATGCTTTCCTTTTGAAAGACAGAAGATGATAAAGAAGAATCAGCAATATCACATAAAATCCTAGCAGTCTATAACCCATTTCAGTAAAGAAAGTTTTCTGTATTTCTTCCAATCTCTTCTGATACATAATCCTGAAAGTCAGAAAAGCACAAAGTTACATGCTGGGAGAATTGCAATAGAAGCAAATGTTTTTGATTACTCAAGTGTACTTTATTATAACAGTAGTAAAAAAGAAACAATCCTAGTTATGACCAATACGCAGTAGTTACAAACCCTCCCACCAGCTCCTATATGTTGGAGAATGTGTCTAAAGAGAAAAAATGTAGGCCAAGACTTAGTGCAGTTGGTGGTGATATGTGTCAAATTCAAGATTTGCATCACTGACTTTACCGAGTCTGTCCTCACTTCCATAGTTAATGTACCTAAACTGACTAAAAATGTAGAATGAGAGGGTTAGGATTCAGAAGAATAAACCACACTTAAAGTAAAAAAAATAAACCCCACAGTTATTCAGTAGAATCATTTGAAATGGTGTTTCTCTTGATATTGGTATTTCTCTTGATATTAGTATTTCTTTAATCCAGGTAATACTTTTTTGTTTATCCTTTTTTCTAACATTCATCCTGATGTGGATCTAGTTTAGTGTCTCTTAAGCTGGCTTGAATTGCTCTGAGTTTTTTTCCCCTCTTGAAATAATAAAATAAAGCCCTAAAGCAGAAATATGCTGTAATAACTTAGGCCTCAAAACAGAGTTCCCTCTTGTACTGAAAGAGAAATTCCAATCAAAAGGAGAGGCAGTACAGGGGTTGTAACAATGTAGTTTTGACTGCAGTGAGCGGATCAGGGGGACTAAAGAGCTTGTGTCATACTCTCATTAGGGAAAACTCTTCCCATTTCAGAAGCTCAGTTGTGAGTGAAGTTGACTGGTGATGCTTATGAAACCTGTGACTGTTTTGTGCTTGAATTAGAGATGGCTTCAGAAGGAGATGAGAGTTAAAAAATTGGTTGTGAATCAGTGTATATCAATTCAAAGCGAGAAATCTAGTAACAGTTTACTAATCTGAGTGGTGGGCAAGTGAATTGGAACAAGGTGAATTATATAATAAAGGTATTGATTTAGGGGTTTGGCATTGTTGTTGTGTTTTTATTGTTTGGTTGAGGGTTTTGTGTGTGTGTGATAACATGAATTTTGTTTTCATGTTGCTATATAGAATTTAGATTGCCTATAAATGGAAAGCGAAGGTACTATTTATAAAACCATATTAATAGGAGCTACTTTCATTTAGAACTTTGCTATAATGGGGATTCTGGAACAAAACTTCAAATCACTGTAATGGAAATCTATCATTTTTGAGTTGATAATAGCTTCACAGCTGGAGAAGGACATCATAAAAGGGAAAGCACTCTGTGCAATACTTTCCTTAGAGTGAAACGGATGGAAAATTCATCTGACTGAGTATGTGAACTTGAAAGATAGTGAATGAGACTTGATAGCTTCAACTCACAGATCTATAAAAGAAAAAGCATGAACTACTGTATTTTGAAATAAGAAACTTGGTCTTTTAGCTTTGTTATTGTTGAGGAATGGCATTAATTTAACAAGAAAAATGTGGAAAATTTTTTTCTTAGTTAAACTAATACTAGGAAATTTTCAAAACATTGGATTTTTCTTTTTAAGTAAGAACCATTTTTCATGCAAAAAAGGATAATTCATTCATCTGTTACAGCATTCATTATAAGACTTAAATATAAAATTACTTTACTGAAGACACATATCTCTTTACTGGACTCAGAGGGATAGTAAAAGTAAAATCTGGGGGAGGGTTTGTCATCTCTTTTTTTTTTTTTTTTTTNTGGATAAGAATCATTTAAACCAGCTTGAACATCCTGTTAGCTCCTTTCCTTTTTTTTTTTTTTTTTTTTTTTTACAGAATCTGCCCAATTAAATGTGGGTTAAATTACTTTAGGATTTGTCACTTTTTCTGGCTATAAGGAAAAAAAACCCTGCAGCTTTGTGAGCCTTTTTGAATGAATATTCATCTCCCTTTTATGAGATAGAAGGAGATAACTGCATGTTAAGTTGACTTTCTAATAGAATATAAACTTGAAAAGGTGTTAGATGGTTAAGGTGGTTAGTGAAACAACCAACCGAAAAACCCCCACCAGCTGTCATTGTTAAACGTAACATACTCAAAGAGTTGTTGATATAGCAATAGTTTGTCGATGTGATGTGTTGGGTTTGGGGTTTTTTTACTTGCCTTTATTTAAAAGAAACCAAAAAACCAAACAAAACGAAACAGAAAAACCCCAAAAAACAAACAAACAAAACCAAACCAAAACCAACCAACCAAAAAAACCCCAAACAAACAAACAAACAAAAACAACCAAAACCAAACAAACAACTAATATTGCTATTTTAGTACCTAGGTCCTGATTCTGCAGTATGAGGGTAAACATTTAGGTAAATGAAACAGGCTGCCCAGGGTGATGGTGGAGGCACCATTCCTGGGCGTGTCCAAGAAACGACTGGATGTGGCACTTGCTGCTCTGGTCTAAATGATGAGATGGAGATAAGTCCATCATGAGATGGAGGTCTTTTCAAACCTTAACGANGCTGCTCTGGTCTAAATGATGAGATGGAGATAAGTCCATCATGAGATGGAGGTCTTTTCAAACCTTAACGATTCTGTGAAATTCCTTAAGCATCTCATTTGTTGACCATGAATCATAAAATTAATCTTAAATTAATTACGTTTAGACCAGCAATAATAGAGTCAATAACTTGTTCGTCTTTATTCCTGTATGGTGAATAGACGTTTTTTTGTGACAAGGCATGAAATGATTAAAATGATGAATGACATAATTTTTTGAGTTACTTTTTAAAATTTTTTTTATAAGCAAGCATCCCTTTTGCTGTGTTATAGTTTTCTTTAGAAAGTCTTCTGGATGAGATGTTTTTGCGAGAGTCATTCCAGTTGAAATTGTTTGGTGGCTTTGCAGACTTAACGAAGACAAATGCCGCTCTCAAGGAAATAAGATCAGTGTCTTGTGAACTTTAATTGACTAGTAGATGCAGTGCTAAGCTGGAGCCTGATTCTCTTGTAGGACTGTTATCAGGCTAAAGTAACTGTTAGAAGCTTGGTCATTTGATAAAGACTCTTAGAAGTGGTACCAGTAATGTACCTCATTCTTATAAAAACTATTGTCTGGAACCTTAACATGGGTTTGTAAAAAGTAATTTTTCTGTCTTGTGTCAAATCTAATACCACCAGAGCAGAACTTATGTCACTCTTGGACTGACAGAAAATGAAAATAGCCATCCAGTAATTCTTCCTTACAAGTCTTCCAAACTGCAATCGGGTCTGAAAAGCTTTTAAGGGAAGCAAATTTTAATATTTTGGTCTAAAACAATTCTGTCAAAAAGACTTTGAACAACCAATCTCAAAAGCACTTTCCTATATGCTCTCACTTCCCCACTCTTACCGTGTTTTTGGTTTTCAGTTGGGTTTTTTGGTTTTGTGGGTTTTTTCCTAACAGTCCGCTGGAATGAAGTGGAAGAAATTTGGGTCAACTGTTCTGCTTGAGTTGTTCCAGTGACGCTTCATCTTTTTTTGCATTGGGCATACTATAATTTCCTCTGTTTTGTTTNAAATCAGCTAGGGCACCAGCTTTTCTATAGCAAGTTGTACCACATGACTGCTGAGGATGATCTCTCTAGAAGCACCACAACAAGCAGGCAGGGAGCTGCTAGCAGTAAACATGAATGACTTAAATTTTCTTGTTAGAAAAAGGTGAGATGTGCTCTATCAAGGGGCCCAAATTGTTTCCAGTATTAATGCCTGGATAAGAATCATTTAAACCAGCTTGAACATCCTGTTAGCTCCTTTCCTTTTTTTTTTTTTTTTTTTTTTTTACAGAATCTGCCCAATTAAATGTGGGTTAAATTACTTTAGGATTTGTCACTTTTTCTGGCTATAAGGAAAAAAAACCCTGCAGCTTTGTGAGCCTTTTTGAATGAATATTCATCTCCCTTTTATGAGATAGAAGGAGATAACTGCATGTTAAGTTGACTTTCTAATAGAATATAAACTTGAAAAGGTGTTAGATGGTTAAGGTGGTTAGTGAAACAACCAACCGAAAAACCCCCACCAGCTGTCATTGTTAAACGTAACATACTCAAAGAGTTGTTGATATAGCAATAGTTTGTCGATGTGATGTGTTGGGTTTGGGGTTTTTTTACTTGCCTTTATTTAAAAGAAACCAAAAAACCAAACAAAACGAAACAGAAAAACCCCAAAAAACAAACAAACAAAACCAAACCANAAAAACCCCAAAAAACAAACAAAAAAAACCAAAAAAAAACCAACCAACCAAAAAAACCCCAAACAAACAAACAAAAACAACCAAAACCAAACAAACAACTAATATTGCTATTTTAGTACCTAGGTCCTGATTCTGCAGTATGAGGGTAAACATTTAGGTAAATGAAACAGGCTGCCCAGGGTGATGGTGGAGGCACCATTCCTGGGCGTGTCCAAGAAACGACTGGATGTGGCACTTGCTGCTCTGGTCTAAATGATGAGATGGAGATAAGTCCATCATGAGATGGAGGTCTTTTCAAACCTTAACGATTCTGTGAAATTCCTTAAGCATCTCATTTGTTGACCATGAATCATAAAATTAATCTTAAATTAATTACGTTTAGACCAGCAATAATAGAGTCAATAACTTGTTCGTCTTTATTCCTGTATGGTGAATAGACGTTTTTTTGTGACAAGGCATGAAATGATTAAAATGATGAATGACATAATTTTTTGAGTTACTTTTTAAAATTTTTTTTATAAGCAAGCATCCCTTTTGCTGTGTTATAGTTTTCTTTAGAAAGTCTTCTGGATGAGATGTTTTTGCGAGAGTCATTCCAGTTGAAATTGTTTGGTGGCTTTGCAGACTTAACGAAGACAAATGCCGCTCTCAAGGAAATAAGATCAGTGTCTTGTGAACTTTAATTGACTAGTAGATGCAGTGCTAAGCTGGAGCCTGATTCTCTTGTAGGACTGTTATCAGGCTAAAGTAACTGTTAGAAGCTTGGTCATTTGATAAAGACTCTTAGAAGTGGTACCAGTAATGTACCTCATTCTTATAAAAACTATTGTCTGGAACCTTAACATGGGTTTGTAAAAAGTAATTTTTCTGTCTTGTGTCAAATCTAATACCACCAGAGCAGAACTTATGTCACTCTTGGACTGACAGAAAATGAAAATAGCCATCCAGTAATTCTTCCTTACAAGTCTTCCAAACTGCAATCGGGTCTGAAAAGCTTTTAAGGGAAGCAAATTTTAATATTTTGGTCTAAAACAATTCTGTCAAAAAGACTTTGAACAACCAATCTCAAAAGCACTTTCCTATATGCTCTCACTTCCCCACTCTTACCGTGTTTTTGGTTTTCAGTTGGGTTTTTTGGTTTTGTGGGTTTTTTCCTAACAGTCCGCTGGAATGAAGTGGAAGAAATTTGGGTCAACTGTTCTGCTTGAGTTGTTCCAGTGACGCTTCATCTTTTTTTGCATTGGGCATACTATAATTTCCTCTGTTTTGTTTTTTTTTGTTGTTGTTTGTTTGTTTGTCTTTTCCCTTGCATCTTTATCCTTTTTAACAGAAACCTGTTCCCTGACTCCTTTCCTTCTTCCCTGTAGTCCCTCTTCAGTACAGGGGGCAAAACACTTGTCCCTACTGGCTGCTTGCTCTAGGTTTTATAGTGATTCTTATAAGTACCCTCTGCTGTAGAGGTATATTCCACAGCTTACTTTTTTTTATCTTGTATAATTTTAGATTTTTGGGTGGTGTTTTTATTCTTTAGTATATCTAAAGAAACTTATCTCAGTGTAGTTAACATATAATCAACTTTTACATACACAACTATAAACATCTTTTTCCTCTCTCTTCCTTGCTGGAGGCAGTTCAAAGCCCTTTGAAAAGTCACTGTCTTTGATAATAACAAATATGTGGTTAGAAAGAGTTGTTGATTTTGTTTCCAAACCCTGAAGTAGGTTAAGGAATACTTTTTTTGAACATAAATCTCTTAGATATTTCATATCTTTTCATGTAACAGTGCTTATTCAGTAAATTATTGCATAGTAATAATTTGTGAGATAGATTAATATCATTAATATTAATTTATATGCCTTATTAACTGTAATAAATTATATTTAAAGAAAACAAAATGAGACTATATCTGAATGCATGCTGTTGAGTCTAAAAAACGATTATATAAAATGTCACTTCTCTGTTAAACTAAGCTTCTTTTTGTTTTTATTAGAGGGCAAAAGAAGGGCAAATGCGCATTTACTCTCTTCTCTCCGATCAGCTTCTGCTGCTTTGTATTCACCATAGAGCTGGAGCATAAATAAAAGCATGGGCACAGGAGCTGGATTCCCTCTTCTGGTCCATCCATTAATTTCTAGCTCCAACTTTGAGCCCTTGCTTAGGTTTCTTGAGTTTAGTGGAAAAATCTTTGACCAGTGATAATGGCTGTGGCTCCCCAGCTGGTGCCCAGTTGTTTGCCAGATTTCAGTTTCGGCAACATCTCAGTTCATGTTAGTTTGTTCCGAAGTCTCTCAGATATTTCCCTTCCCAGAATGGGTAGTTTGAGTTTAGAAGCGACGTTGGGAAAAACATTAAAATGTTTAAGTGTCTTTTTCAGCTTTTTCGACAGTTGCATATAAAAATGCCAAGAAAAGCCGTTCTTAAAAGATTTATAGTATTTTCTAGTTTTCTTTCACTAAGAAAAATGATTTTCTTCCCCAGAATGCAACACACTTCCATTTTCACTCCTGAAAAAAATTGTGAAATGGAGAAAAAAAAAAGGGGGGGGGGAAGAAAGAGGATGGGCACTTACTTTACTTTTTGATGAGGAAAGTACATCTGCAGACTTCTACTGGCAGTGTTTTGTGTAACTTTTCCAGTCTCCAATGGAAAGGAGAAATGATCAAAATAATTTTACCACATTACTTTTTTTCAAATAGATACCAGAATGGCTCAAGCTGGTGTTTCTTTAGATGGAGTAGTGTCTTTAAATGGTTCTTTCTTGCCATGGATATATCAATTCCAGTAAACCAAAGTCTTAAATTGGAGACTAAGTCTTCTTTTCTGGTTTACAAGAATAGCTCTTTTTTAAGAGGTATTTTAAGGTTTAAGACAACTCTATCTATGGATGATTAGAACATTATGCTAAGATATGAATTTATACCAAGTATTTGCTTATCTTGTTATTCTGTTCCTGACAACCATTAAATGACAATATTTAATTTCAATTTATGGTATTATTTTGTAAGCATGACACATGCAATTTGTGCACAATAGATTCCACCCTCTGAAAACAAACTTGCCCAGAATGTTCCTCTCCCTAAATTCCCCAGCTGCAGGGTTAGTCTGTTGTTTGCAATAGTCATGCTTTCACCAAAATTAATATTTATTTATTAAATATAAATGTCTCAATTGTGCTTCTGAGTTTCTTTAGAGCATCTTAGGACAAATGCACTTGGTGATTGCCTTACATGGGTATGGTACTTCTCACTCACCTGATGATACACTATTTTTAACGCGTTTTCTTTCTGGTGTGAATCTGTTTTGTACTTGGGTGATAGTAAACCTTTCCAGACAAAACCATTGTGACTTTATTAAAGTCTTGTAAAATAACATATTGGAAGCTTTTTTAAATCTTGACAATCTGTTATGTCCATTGCATTGCTGTTTTCCTCTCCACCTTTTTAGTAAATCAGAGGAAAAGATCACCTTTTGGCAGATTGTTTTTCTCATAAATATTCATGTGTCCGTTGTTCTGATTTAACTGTTTCTCCTTTTTGTTTTCTTATTTGTGCTGATCATCTTTAACCTTCAGCTCTATACACAGTCTGCTTTGTGCTAATAAATAATAGATTTCTACTGCTAACGTAAAACATATCCATGAATTTAGAAGTATTCTAAACAATTAAAGTCTAAATGCACAGCTATCAATTTGACTTTACGGAAGGACTAGCATAAGAAAGCCTGCCTTTAAGAAAGGATATCAGGAGATCATTCCTGCCAGAGAAGGAATGAATTACAAGGATAATCTTGATAGTCAAGGCCAGGAATGTAAATGTGCATTGTATTTGCCAGTATTTTTTAAATGACAGCAAGGTCATTTCTGATTTACTTGGAATACTTTACTAACAGTTTGTATCTGTATGTATGTGCAATATGCATGAGATCTCTGCCTGGCTGCACAAAACAGATTATAAAATGGTGGATAGGAATACACAGAATTTGTCTTGTGGAGTCAGATGGCTACTCTGCAAGATGATTGCCAGTAGAAACTGCAATTGTGGCTTTTCATTATTCTTCAACTTTTCATTGTACGTAGAAGCTGAATATAATTTTCTTTTCCTCTTATGTGTGGAGGTTAATCAAAGCTGACACTGCAGAACTACACTGTGCCTTCCTTAATCAATTGTACAGCATTCTTGTAGTTTTTATATAGCTGTCTGTAGTTTCAAACTAATCCTGTTCATTAGTTCTTGATATGGTCTTCTGACTGCAGAAAGTTTATTTCATATTCATTCAGAGGAATTGCTGGCTCTGACCAATGTGCTATTTTCAATCTCACAGAACATGAATTCTCAACCAAAAGACTTGTAAGCCCTCATATGTGGTTTGTCTAGCTGTCTAAATGGAGTGTGCTATTTTCCTTTGAGTCCAACGCCTGTTTGAAACAAAATCAGTAGCATGGGAACTGAGGTCTGCATGTAATTTTCCCACATGGTGATATAACTGGAGTATACTCTGAGAGTTTGGTGCTTCAATGTGGGATTTTTGACCGTGTTTTGATATGAAATGGGTGACTGTTTTGATTGTTGAGTCTTGCCTCTACTTTTGTGGCATTTGAATTAAATGCTCATGGTAGTTACAGCTATGAGAAGATGTTGGTGGAGCTGACCATTTTAGGCTCTAGCCTCTTGAATGGAAGCTACCAGCCCATCTGAGACTTCAGATAGTATTGGATTCATGGAGGATTCAAGTCTTTCTGCAAAGCCCCTCAGAGTTCTCTACAATCTATCTAATCAGTAATATTTTTTCAAGGCTGTTATAGTAGAGTTAACTAAACTTTAGTGTCATGGTTTAGCCCATTCCCCTCAGAAAAAGAAATATCTTCAAGCTGGAGCAGTTTGGAACTGTTACCTTAAAGACTTTTTTTTTCCTCCCTTCTCTTTCTTCCTCTGGACTGTTAATGAAGAAGAGGAGGAGTGGCATTTGTACATATATAAGTTTGTTATTATAGGAAAACTAGTTAGAGTTGTGTATATAAGTATTTTCCCTTAGTTCTAGTTGTATAGCAATAAATCTTAGTATTAATCCCCATTTCAAGGAGATCTGTTTTGTCTGTGCAAACTCTTCCTACTTATTAGTAAATTTATGGGTTGATAATACTGTGCAGAAGCACGGGGCTAAACCCTGACATTTAGTACAGTAATAAGATATTTTTACTGTGGTTCATATCCAGAGTTATGTTGTTACTTTGTTTAGTGATCATCTCCATGATTCATATCACCTTACTAAAAGCCGTTGTAGCTTACGCTTTTATCTCCCCTACGTTCTGCTCCATGTGCCAACGTCAGCATCTCATCCTTACTGTGTTTGTAGGTTTCGTTGGCCAAATATAACATAGCTGTTATAGAGTGAGAATTTATCTTAGCGTAATCTCCGTAGCTTGCTCGCTGTTCTCCTCAGGCTGGGTTAAACCAGTGCTAAAAGCCACGGAGTCTTCAACAGTTGCTGAGGAGACATTGAGGTTGTTGCATCGGGCTTAAAAATTTTACTCTGTACCTGTCTTTGCAAATACCCTATTGCTCCCTCTAACACATGATTGTAAACTATCTCTTACCAATACGAGCGTCTTGAGAGCAGCACAGCACATACCTGATTCGTATGCATGACAGTCATTCAGCCAGTTAGTTTTACTTATGATTGAAGTTTCTAGCCTATAAGCATTTACAAATTAGAAGCACTGGCATAAGTAGTGCAAGAACTCGTAACGCATGTTAGGGGGCTTTCTGTGAGTGCAACGTGATCTGTGTTGGGTACACAAACTTTTCCTACAAAAGGAAAAATAAGATGAAAGAAGAGCCTTTTTTTCATGGTTTGAAAAAAACCCACTTTTAATCAATTGATTGTATCAATTGCTTTTAAGAAGTACTGCAGACAATATTGGAACTATTTCACAACTAATTAACTAATAGACAACATATAAATTGCCATGTTATCACCCAGTAATATTTGGTGGTCTGTAGATACCACTTCAGTTTATCAAGGTGATGAGAGCTGAAACAAAGTTCCAGGAATCAACAAATGTGCATCTAATTAAAACTAGTCTCCTGTCAATCCTCCTCAGTTTTAAATAGGAAAAGATTACAGAAATAAGGGGATTAGAGGGAGGGGGAACATCCTTCACCCTTCATGTCACGTTAAAAGGAAGAACAGCTACATTTAACAAGTCAAATTCCACAGGGATAAATGGTAATGAAATTACTTATTTATGAAACATTCCCACCTAATGTTAACTTGTAATGCCTCTCAAAATGAATGTAAGTTGGCTATAAAGGACCTTAGTTTCTGAGAGAAGGAAAGGAATAATGCCAAAATAAAGGGCATCAACTTTTCCCTAATTTCCAGTGACAAAGGCAGTGCAGAGATATGATAGAGGTTGTAATCCAGGAGGGTAAACAAAGCCCTTGCTCGATACTAATTAAAAGGCTTCAGAATGCAAGGAGTCTTAGACACTTACAAAAGGAAACATTAATTGGATTAACTACTAAACAAATTTCAAACTTAGATTCTTTGTTTTTAAAGAGGAAAAAATAGGGATATGAAAGGTTCATTTACAATAGGAGAGTTGCTAGGTAAAATGGCTCTAAAGAATGTAATATCTTGCTTGTGTTTAGAATGTCTTTGGATAAAAGTAGCTTGTATGTGGTCTTGGCTGACTAGTAAGTAATATGCTTAGCTATGGTTTGCACTGAATTTTTGGGCAGTGTGGGCAAGGGGTTTTGACCTTTGTATAGGAATCTCTTAAAAGTGGTTACCAAAATGACAGTACCCTAGTCTTTATAGTGGGAAATTGAAACATATTGATTTAAATCTGATTTTCAGAAAAGCACTCCAGGCACATTTCTGATCTGAAATTCTAATTCATCCACTTGGATGGATGGGACCTCTTGCTTGATTACAGGTGGAGATTTCTGTCTTGGGATAAAGAGAAAAATAATATTTCTAGCACAACAAATGAATCCCTGTGTGAGGGTATGCTACATCCTTAGGAGTCAGAGTGCAGACCCGTTTTGCTGGGGGGAGTCTTATGGCAGCAGCAGAATATTAATGCACACTGCTGTCATATGGAGAACTGTAAGCCCACAAGTACTACTTCTAAACAACACTTTGGCCACTGCCCTCAAACTTCTGAAATCTAAGAAAAATTGTTTGCTTTATACACGAAAGTGTCACTCTCAGTATGCTAGGAAAAGGTGTATTTTTCAGAAAAATGTAGTGATGTCTTTAGTAAAATAACATGATGCATCATCGTAGTCAAATCATGTATTTTTAAAATATTTCACTTTGCACTGTTAACTAATATTTTCCCTCTTTTATTTAAAAGAGTGAAACAACCGAATCAAACCAATCCCTTTGCAGAATCTACTGTTTTCCTATGCTGAGCTAAAAACCTAGGAGAAACTTTGGTGCTTTCCTAGTGTTAAGTGTGACTTGAACAGGAGCCAACAAAAGCAAAGGCCAGTTTTTCAAATCTGCCTGAAATATGAACAGCTCGGTGATAGAAAGCACAAACTTCATGTGATTGGTATTGAATCAGTGCTGATGGGCAGAGTAGTCTACAGCCAAAATAGAACTTGAATGGATAATGTGGAGTGCCAGCCTCCTTTATGAAGATGAAAGTTAAAAAGATCTGAGGGACTCTTATAGGAATCTGAAAATAGAAACCATGTTTAACTATCAAAACTCTAAGAATGTCTTAAATCCAGTAGAATTGAAAGGACACAAATTCCTGGAATTAAAAAGTTTTCAAAAGGGTAAGAGGAAGCAATTAAGGAAATCATGTAATACTGTGAGCAAGGATTGGATGTTGTTTCTCTTCTGGCAGCTCTGTTTGGAATGGCACAGTGGGGTTTTTTTAAGGACATCCCAGTTACCCTGACTGAATAAAATATTTAGTGCATAGAACTCCTTAATATTTTGAAACAGGACTTTCACTGGGGCTTTGAAGGACAGGTGATGGATGAGTCCATCTCAAGCGTGTGAGGTGCAGTGTACATTTGCTAAAAAACTGAGATAACATGTTAAGACAAACTAAGTATCTTTTAATGGGAGGTAAGTTCCAATGCATAGCTTTTGGGAGGTGAGTTCCACTAAAAATCTGCTCATTGTGCTCCCTACTTAATAGATGTCATGCAGATAGTTCTACTGAAAGTAATAAATTGGTGCCTTTTAGTCAAGAAAAGCTAACACAGAATATTTGTGTCTGCACAGTGGGTAAAAGGACAGTAGATTAGGGAAGCTGTACTGAGAAGTATGGCTTTTATATGAGGTTTCTATATTATTTATTATGTATCTATTATCTATTTAATATGTCTCAAAGATAAGAAAATTTAGCTACTGGGACCGAAACAATGCTTGATCACCCCTCATACAGGCAAGGAAAATAACTAATGGTACTGTAGCTTGGTTATATTTTAAAATAACTTCAAAAAATATGTTGCTTGCTGCTTCAAAATGAAAATAAGGAATAATGTTGGGTACATGCCCAGAGATTACTTTAAAGCCAGGAGAATTTTATAAGAGTGTCCTGATCTCTTGTATAATGAAGTCTATGAAAGTTCACCAACCAAATGTTACTTTTAGGAATCTGAAGGCTTTGAGAGATGGTACCTAGGATGGTTTAGGTTTCCTCTTGTAAACTTTCCATTTCATGACTAGTCCCCGTTTGTTTAGCTCCCAGTTGTCTGGAAGCTGTCTTCCCATTTGAAGAGCTGTCTGGCATCAGAATGTCTTTTTGTATGCAGGAACTTTAACTTTGTAATCAAATTGTCTTAATAATCTTATTGATAAAATAGAGTTCATTTAATGTTTCTTCCCTGCATCGTGGACATTTTCCAATATGGGTAATGCAAATTATTTGCTGAACATTTTAGAGATGTTCAGAAACTTTCAAGGGCAGAGACAGAACTGGAGCATCATTTTCACAGCACTCATTAAAACCCAGATAATGAGGTAGTCAGCACACGTATTTCCCCATTTAAGGTCTTTTTTTACAACTTATATATTTTTTTAGATGCACTTCCACCACTGATTAGTTTTGGTCTATATTCTTATTCCTAAGTAGTGATTTTGTATTTCACTTTGTTTAAAAGTGCATCAGAGAGTTTCATGAGAAGACAGGGGGGTTTTTTTATCTCTTTTCTCTCTTTTCATAAACATGGGAAGTTATTCTTTTCATAGTTCTCTATCTCCTAAATTTTGATAGGATGCAAGGGGAGAAGTTCTAACTCATTTGGATTCTGGAAAGACCATGTTGATCTTAGACCGTTAGTGCTGTCTCAGACTATTTGCGTGAAGTTACTGTTGTGAACAGCCTGATGCATAGTATCATGCTGAGACATTCTCATGAAGCTTTTGTTTGGAAGCTGAGTAAAACTACAGAATGGTGTCTTGGAAAAAGAAAAAAAAAATTCAGAAGACCTATGTAAGCTGTCTGTAACTTTGAACAGGAAATGAAAATTGGAATATTTTGATTTGGTTGAAAAACTCAGCAGAATTAACTTCAGAGAAAGAAGATCTACCTTCACTCACATGGGAAGTCCTGAAGTATAAATGAAGTAATATGTAATTTCACTTACAAATGATTTTGAGAAAACAGTTCCCAAAATACTGCGCAGTAATAAAAATCTTCTTACTGTTCTCAGTGCAGTCTAAATATGACATCCCACGGTCTACAGAGCTTTTGACCTTATTTACCATTCATAAATATACCCTTACAGTCTTTTTCTATAGCTCTACTGGACTACCTGTGTACTAGGTTATCATGGTAAATTAGGGCACTTGGATTTTTCCAATTTACTTCATATTATCTAAAGTTTGATCATGAATGTTTGGGGGGGGAGGTGGGGAAGAAAAAACAAACAACCAAACTTCAATGGAACTGGGGCACCTTGATCAGAATTGAAGTACTAATACTCAAACTATTAATTATAATAAAAAAAAAAAGCTAGACAAGAAAAGAACACTGAAACAAGCGTAGTCTGTAGGATCTGGGTTTCTGTTTTGTTTTGGTTTTTTTTGTTTTGGTTTTTTTTTTTTTCCAGAAGGGATTTAGCTAAATCTGGGGAAATCTCTACTGTCAAATCAAATAGATTAATCTTTGGTATGAATTTGTAATCATATCTGAGAAACAAAAAAGCTTTATGCAATGGGATTAAAATTCTGTAATTGACATTAGGATTAATGATTTATTTGCATCACAAAAAATCTGTTCTGCTTAAATATTTTCATAACTTTAAAGAAGTTGCAACTCAGAATTTAAGTGTGATTAACAGTAACTGCTACATTTATTTTTTTCATAACCAAAAGCAATAATGCTTTTCTATTCTTATTGTTGTGGTGCCACTGCTATCTGTTGATACCTTGCATTTTACCCTTTATGCCACCACTTTCCATTTTTAAGCTACTTAGGTATTTCTGCAAAAATAACATGTCTATACCACTGATATTTTTTTTTTTCCCCTCTAATTATGTAAAAGCAAAAAGGAACTCTTGTAATTGGAAATATTGGAGGAGGCAGGAATTCTTCAGGTTATGTGCTAAAAGAAAAATACTATACAGACTCTGCCACACTGTAACAGTATGGGGTTTTCATTATTTTATTCTGTCATGCATCCCAAGTAATAGAGATCATTTCAGGTGCAATAAACAATCTCTCATGCAACCAGAGCTGTGGTTTAGTGCATGTAAGAGCTATAAAGACACCCTCTGCTGGAAAGGAAATGTTGTATGAGGGGTATTTCAGTTAACATTTCTTTCTTCTGCATTCACTTTCTCTCAGAAATGAATATTACTTCTTTATGCTACTACTCTACTTTTTTCTTTGCTACTGCAGATAGTAAATTATGTACTATGTTTCTGTAAAAGTTCTTATATCCTTTCTGTCTCTTTTTTTTTTTTAATTGATACATATATATTTATGAGGGTAGGGAGAGAGAATGCAGTATGGTGAGTTCTTCTTTAGCAAGGAAGGTGATGGCGTGATCATCCTGACATTCATAACTGCTGAGTTTTAAGTCAATCTTTGTCTTTTTTGTATTTACTGAATGTCTACAGAACTGGGAATTAGTCTGATTAGATGCTTTCATTTATGCAGGGAAGGATGACAGTGTTTTAATGTGGTTTTATAATTTTATTCCATTCTGCATCTGAAACACCTGCTATATGTGAGGAATGGAAGTTCAGTTTTGGCCAGGTCCAAAAGGACCTGTGTTGGAAATATCCTGAACAATGACACTAAAATCAAGGTGATGCCTGGAGTTATAGAGATCATGGTGTGTGCTACTTAGTAAAAAGTCAGGATTGAATCTTCTAATTTAGAGAAAAGAAGCTTTTGAGAGCAGGGATGAGTTGAAATGCTTGGGTTGTAGCTAATCCAGAGTATCAGTGTGCCCTGGAGAACTGAGTCTTTTCCTTAAATTGGAAGGGACCAGATAGTACCATAGGTGGTGTCTTAGTGAGGAAGAAGGTCTCTGAGGGTTACAAAAAATTTTGCTTCCTCTGACTTGCATCTGTGAAGGTCTGGTGTCAAAAGAAACATGCTCAGGCCTGGATTTCTTTATAAAGTACAGTCAGTGTTGGATAAAACTAAACAGGAATTACTTGGTTAAGTTAACACCCAAAACTATGCCTGCTACATATGATTTCCAGTATGAAGTTCTCTTCCTTTAATCATATACTATTCTTCTCATTCTCTTTATTTTGCTATGGGACTGGTCAAAGACCTTTTGAAGAAATCCCCAACAAAACCAAACCGTGAGCCAGGCACATAACAGCAGGATTAATAACTTAACTGTGGGATCTCTGGGTTTCAAATTGCTTATACAAAGCAGTCCAAAGAGACTGGGGAAAAAAGTGTAGCACTTTCTGTGGAATGGGTTGAACTTCAGTTTCTCCCAACTTAGTTGAGATTCTTTGTGCAGCATGACTGACAGCAAGGTTGCAGCAGTCATAGCCTCCTTCAGCTACCAAAAGTGTCATCTTGGACCTAAAACACCAGTCAGCTGACATAAGTGATGACTGACTGTGGCTTTTTTTTTTAATTTTAAAAAATCTCATCCAGCTTGAACACTCATGAGAATGTTTGAAGTGTCAGCAAGCATTTTGAGCCAGATGGAGATATCAATTACCTAATTATTCTTAGAAATGAAACTAAGTGTGAATATAGGTTTAAATCATTAATGTTAAAGGTTACATTTGAAAAGTAGTCATAAGGTTTCTGTATTATTTATCTACCATTTAAAATATGTGCAATAGATCTTCGGTGGGACTCACATAAAGTGTTATTTACCATATGCTATTTCTCTGTGAATGGGGTGAAGTAAACCTTTATTTATTATATATGGATGCTTGCCATTAAAACTAACCCGATCCCTTGAGAACTGGGAAACCGTTCCTGAGTTCAGAGGAGTAGAAATGCAAGCTCCAAACCTTGCTCCTGCAGCTGAACTTCTGTAAGGATTAAGCCAACCTATGAAGGATGTGGCATTTCAGAACTGTCTGTACTTGAGATACTTCAAACATAAGAAAGCACTCGGCAAAAGAACTGCCTAATGTGCAGATTTTGGTACCGTTGAAGGCTCCAGGGATTTGGCCAGTGTAGCTGAGTGCTGGCAGGCATTGTTGGGAGCCAGCTCCTTCCTGTTGCTAAGGCCTAATTAAAATGTTTCTTCTTTTACCTATAAAATTACAGTTTTGTAAGACAACAGGAATTTTTATGCCTGAATACTCTTATTACTCCTCTTCTCTAGACGCTGAACAATAGCAGGAAAGAACACAAGGCGGAACATGAATGTTTTCAGACAAGGTTATGTGGTGGGACCACCAGTAGTGTTGATGAAGACTACTCCTTAAGAACAGTGCTAGCATTCTGCAAGCTCTTGCTATTTATTAGGATGAATTAATCTGACAGTAATACATATTTTATTCTGTTTGAGTACTTTTTTCCATAGGTTTTGCACTCTGAATTCTCGGTAGCTCTTTTGTTTGCTTGCTTTAGCCTTTTATGTCAAAGCACTTCCTCATTTAGTATCCAGGGAAATACTAAAAATAACACAGTTCTGACTAGCAGATGCAACCATGCATTATTGAATTCATACCCTGGACCTAAAGTATAGCCTTGGAGAAGAAATTAATCTAGTCAGACTATTCTTACTTACAGATGTGATATTAATGATTATTGTGTCTGAAATGTCTCTTAAATTACAAATGTTATTTGTGATGAATTAAGATATTATCATTGTATATTAAGTAATTAGAGCACCCTTGTAATGGATATTTACAGGTGTGACCATTAGAAGAATAGTGCAGTGTTCCTTTTATAATTTTAATGCCTTTAATATTGATTCTTAGTAACAAGATCCTGTATGGTACTCTTCTAGAAGGTTAGAAAAGGACAATCTTTAAATTTTTTTTGATGACAGTTTATTTTGTGTGGAAAATAAACAACAATATTCTGCATGGAATGAGAGTTAGAGGGTGATTTAGTGGTAGGGGGAAAAATACCAGGTTAAAAGAAGCATTTACTTATTCTAATCATTTTACTTCACATTTTCAAGTTAAGTGTTGGGAGAAAGACTAGTTGATCATAAATAATAAAAAAAGACAAACTTATCATAGAATAACTACAAGCAAGTTCTCTTCAGAAAATGAGCTGAAAATTAACAATGTTGGACACTTGAGTTTATAAATCTGATACTGACCCAAAGGAATACCCTAAAGGTAATAAATAGCTACTTTCTTTAGAGAATTTTGAAAGATTTTCATTTTTAGTCATCAGAATGGTTTGAAAGTTTAGGAAAGACTGCAATAAATAAGAACCTTTTTAGTGTCTAAAACCACTAGCGATGGTGATTAGAAGCAACCATTACCTGTGGATTGTCAGCATGTGTTCTACCACTAAAAGGAAATGAAGTAGAGTATTTTCTTTAAAGATTTTGTAAATTCTTGTGACAGATCTTCAGGTGTATGCCCTAAGAATGTTCTGGTGATGGCAGGGCTGGCGCAGGAAATGGAGGTCTGCAAAAAAGAGCTGTAAGTTGTAAAGACGAATAAGCGTTAACAATGTAATCATACCCTTAAGCAAAGCATATTAAAAAGAAAAAGAATATTATGTCTACTCTTATAATCATTTGCCGTGGTTTGACCCTGGCCAGGTGCCAGGATACCCACTAAGCCACGCTATCACAATCCCTCTCTGACTTGGCAGAGGAGAGACAGGGAAAAAAATAGTTAAGGATTCCTGAGCAGAGATAAGGGCAAAAAAGACTCAAAGTCGGGAATAGAACTTAAAGTTATTGCTAACAGTATAAAACCTAAGAGTGAGAAATAAAACTGTCTTAGAGCACCTTCCCTTCCCCCTGCCCCTTCTTCCTTGAATGCTCTCCCTCCTTCTCCCCAGCAGTGCAGAGGGACAGGGAAGAGGGGTTCTAGTCAGATGTTGTTTCCATGGGGTGCAGGGGGGTCTCTGCACTCCGATGGTCCTCTGTGTTCTACAGGGGGACACCTGCATTACCAGAGTCTTCACCACGGGCTACAGGGTGGGTAATGGCTCTGAGTCCTTCCCCTGTTTCCGTGGGGTCCCTTCCCGCGGGAGACAGCCCTTGATGGACCTCTCCAGCGTGAGTTCATCCTTCACGCAACAGTTCTTCCTAATCTGCTGTCCCTTGGGTCACTCCTCCATGGGGTGCAGTCCTTCACGGGCTGAGTTGTACTGATGTTGGTCCCCCCACTGGGGCGACAAGGTTTACCTTGGGGACAACTTGCTCCAGTGTGGGTTTATCTCTCCACAGGCTACAGGTCTCAAGCGGGACTCTACTCTATCTTGGGCCTCCCACGGGGTCACATCCTCCTCATGCACCCACCTGCTCCAGCATGGGCTCCCCCACAGGCTGCAGGGGAGTCTCTGCACCCCGATGGTCTTCCACAGGCTGCAGGGGCTTCAGCTTGAAGACTTTTCCTCTGCTCCAGGGAGAGGCAGGTGGGGAAAAGGCCTCCCTCCTGCCTCCTGCTACACTGACCTTGGAGTCTGCTTGTTATCTCATGTTCTCCTCTGCTCTTCTCCAGGCTGGAATTTTCTTCTGCCCGCCACAGCCTTCTCTTCCTCTGTTCTTAAATATGTTATCACAGAAGCACACTTCATCGGCTCTCCCTTGACCAGCAGCAAGGAAGTCCCTCCTGGAGCTGGCTATCACTGGCTTTTTAGGACAGTGGAAGCTTCTAACAGCTTCTAACTGAAGCTACCCCTGTGCCTTTCCCCTCCCCCCACACTACCAAAAAAACCCCTCAGCCACATAAACCCACTACATCATTCAAAATATCCAAGCATACGCAGAGGTGGGGTTACTGTCAATCACATTGGTGATAGTCAAGTGTCTTTAATTGATCAAAGGTTCTAGCACACGTGGCCCTGAAAGTGGGATTTGTAAGGAGATAAGAGAAGCCTAGAAGAAGACAATTGAAAATAAGCGTAAAGAAGCTGTGACAACTGGATTAAGACTATTAGAAAATAATTTGCATACCATGTGCATCAAACAGTGTCTCTTTTCAACCAAATGTCTTAAGTTAAGCAACACAATATAACGAGAGAACTCAGGGACAGGTAAGATGATGCAAAATAAAACTAATGCAAGACACTGCATCAAAACACTTCGAACGTTAATGCAGCTACCAGTGCAAGAGTGAAAGCTTATGAAATGCAGAAACGGAGGAAAAAAAGGTGGAAATTACTTATTTGCAAAATTACAATTGTATAAAGGTTGAAGCAGTATGCTAGTGAGCACCTTAAAAGTGAAATAAGTAACATGGGGAGCTGCTTTCCAGGTAGTTGAGTAGTCTTTGGAAGAATTGTCTTTTTGGACAGACATAAGAGACTCTCAGAAGGCCCTGATAGGATAGTAAATGAAGTTTTCAAACCAAATTCTAAATAACTCTTGATGGTCGGGAAGTTTGAAGAAAATTAATTTCATGATTCACATGAGAAACTTTTTTTTCCAGATAAATGTGGTTACCATGGTCAAACAAGTATTGTTATACAAGAAAAATAGTTACTTGGGTGTTTTTTTTCTTTTTAAAAACCAATATGTTGACCAAAAATTTCAACTCAAAATGTGGTGCATAATGAAGAAGATGCAGGAAAAACACTGCAGGAGGCCAGTGAGAAAGCAATCATAGCAAATGCAGTAACATTCAGTCAGCAAGAGGCAAGCTGGAGAGAGATGAGTGTTTCTTGGAGGATTGACTGTTCAAATTGCAGTTGACAGTGTTGGGAGGGGAAAGCAGAAAGTTGGTGCTGACCAAGACTTCAAAACATTGCAGAGAAGCTTACCAAAATGGAGCAATACAAGTTTGTGGATGGAAAGAATAGGGCATGGACAATCATGAGCAAAGGTCTTACAGGGTGCCAGGGTATTGAGAAGAGAGTCGTGAGGAACTTTATGGAAAGGGACAAACAGAATTGCTGTGGATCGCATACTTCAATCCATGATTTATGATTTGCTTATTGAAACAGCTAATTCATCTCTGAGAAAGATCTCATGAGATTAAATAACACCCCAATTGAAAATGGGAAAAATGGGATGAAACAGTCAGTTATTTGTCCAAGGCTCTGGGAAGCTTAAGTGGCAAAGCTTGGATTAGTAGGGGAAATCTGTTGACATGCTTAGGCTATTCTGCGTCTTTCTTCTTCCTGTAAAGACCACAACTGAGGAGAAAAAAGCTTTACTCTGAGTTCATTTTGTTTGGCTTTTAGGTTGTGGATTGGGTTCCCCCCACCACCACCTTTTTTTTTTTTTAAAATTTTTTTAGTATTTCTTATTTATTGGAATAAAGTTAACAAAGGAACATGTACATTCTACAATTTTGACTCTTTGGTAAAAGAGTCTAATAAGATTATGTTTCAAGACAGTTGATCCATAAAGGAAACGGGCCAGACTTTCTTGTAAGGTTTCTGTGGCTTTTGTGTTTGCTTGTAAGGAAAGCTCTTCGCAGCGACAGTAGAACACTGAAAAGTTATAACCAATAAAGGTGTCTTGTGCTGTGATCTACCAGGTCTCACGATACTGCTTTTGTTAGAGATGTAACAGGATTTGGTCACTTGCATATTGGAAGATGTGTGTTCCTCTCTAGCATGTACTGAGGAAAGCCCTCACTGTGTAATCAGTACTCAAGAACCTGAAGAGTCATTGAGCAGCTGTAGGTAACATCTCGTGAATATGGCACAGACTTGAGGCTCACATCACCTTAGGGCCTCAGGCAGTCCCAGCGGTGCTCTTGTGCAATTATTGCTTTTAACTAGAACCGACAGAAACCTTTGTCAAAGCCAATATTTTTGTGGAGAATATAACTATCCATTTTCATCTGGAAGGTTTGGGCCAGTTCCTTGCCTTGAGCTGTGGGAATCCCATACAGCTTCCTTAGTATAATAGGAAAAGGAACAGCACAGTCATGGTAGGAGCTCTCACATGCATTCAACTCGTTTTTCCTAATTAGGTGACCTGTAAAACTTGTGAATCCCAAAGACTGTGAAAGTCTGACTCCTGGTAGTCACAGAGAGAAAGATGACAGACCTTTGTGTTAACTGAGACTGACAGGAGCTGCTGGGCAACTCTCAACCTTTACCTGGGAAGCAACAATAAGCAACCAGACTGTGATGGAAAAACGCATTTAAGAAAAAAAAAAGATATGTCTCCCTGAGAGGAACCAAAACTGAGAAGGGAGAAAGCCCCATCAGCAATATCCAGCTCCTGGCAAGGACCCCAGCATAATGAAAACTTATACCCTGCCCTTTCTACTCTTTCCTGACAGTAAACTGGTGCTATTAATCACATGACTTAGGTGGACACTGGTAGGGTGAGCTTACACCACATGGAAAAAGTAAAGACCTGCAAGTACTTTAACTGTATTATTGAAGCTTTTAGGTACTGGATAATTCCACCTATTCAACGGTTAAAACATTAGGTAGAGTACCTGAAGAGTTTTACCAAATGATGTTTTCTTTCACACATACCAGCTTCTTGTAACACTTCTATTGAGACCTGTATTTTACCAATAATTTCATTTTGAGGTGTTGTATAATATTAATATTGTTTAACCAAGCTTCCAGTTGGATGGTAATAACTTGTCCCCTGAACTGGATCACTGTTGGGTTTACTGGTGACACAGCATGCATCTCTGCCTCTGTCATGTAATTACAAGAATGAAATGATGACCTGATATAGTTGTCAGATCGCAGACCTTGATCACTTTAAGTCACTTTGCTCTGCATGTTATTCCTGCGCATTTTTGGGTTTGTGGCTATTATTTTCTAATGGACCAGTGGTGCACATCTAAGAGCTTCCTGTGAACAATATACATACTTGCATAACTTTTAAATGTACTTTGAAGCCTAAGAAATCTGCCAGCCACAATGAAGGTGAGTGTCTTAATTTTTCAGGTAGGCAATCTGTCAACTGTAAGACTAAGCTGCTCATTGTGGCTTGCAAACTCAAACATTGTGTGCTTGTACATCATAACACCCAGCTGGTGACTGCCCTTTCTCTGCTGGCAGGTGCTTAAAAGAGGAGATTTTTGTGCTGCTCTTCAGAAAGAAGCATTTTTGCTCAGGTCAGCTACTTTGTCTTCCCCAGGACAGAATGGCATGGGGCCAGGTCACAACTGCAGGGAAATCTGTTAACTGCATAAGCAAATCTTGTTGATTTGCTTTACTGTGCAGCAAAATGGGAAGAGAAGCTAAGTGCCATTATACCTCCTCACTCCCCTTTTTTTTTTTTTACTGTTTTTGTAATTTATGACTTTCATTTTTTTCCCCAAAATTTAAAAGTGATGCTGATGCACAGAATCAATTGACTGAAAGGACAAAGGGAAAGATGCAAAGGTGATAAATTTCTGTTTGTGCTGCCTGTCCTACTTAGAGGGGCCAGGACCAGTTTATCACTATGTGGGTATAACCAAACCTGTGTATTCTCCACCCTCTGTCATTTCTGATGGACTGTTGATAATGGATCATTTGCAGCAGCTGCCCAGGGCACACCTGACACCTCAGGCTACAAGCTGGGTGTTAAAGAAACCCTGTGAGGGGGGTTTCTTTGTCTTCACATTAATAACTGTGATAAGTCCCCTCTGGGGAGGCATTAAGACCTTCACACCCAGCCTGAAGGGTCACCTCTGCTAATGGGACATACTGGACTGGCATAGTGGGCATCTGCAATGAGCTAGACCATCAAATGTCCCAAAAATATCCTTTGACTCACAGAGTTGAATCACCCATTGTGAAACTCCCTGCCCTGGGGGAGGTACTGGGCATTCCCACCTGAACCTGAGTACATATAATCTTGGAGTTTTGGGACTTTGGGTACCACCCGTTGGATCCAGAGGAGGACCAGAACTCCAAAAATACTGCAACTGCTACTCTTGGCAAGACTGTGATTATTATTCAACAGAGCTGTGGCCATCATCTGGACCAACAGGTTTCCTTTCCTTTTGTTTTGCACCTGGGGGGCCATGTGGTGCTCAGCACAGGGGTTAACAAACACCATTCTGTTCTTGTCCCAAGGTACAGGGTTATACATCTGTCTTTGTGGGTTAAAACCAGTTTTTCTCTGTATCATTGTATTTACTGTAATCTTTTTAGTAAATTTTAACTCAGACTTGTAATATCTCTTGAGATGGCTTCATTTATCCCACCAGTTTACTTTTAAACCAGGACACTGCCTCAGCCAAGGGTTTAGTTACCAGCTAAAAAATAACCCATTTTCTAGAATAATTGACAAATCATGGTATTGTAATGAAAATCATTACAGATGAGCATGATTCTCTTAGTTGCTAGCTACTTAAATATTAGATGTTGGATCTAGTTTTTGCAATCTTTATTCCTAAAGAAGTGCACTTTGAGTTAAGCTCTATAAGTAAGAATTAACCTAGAAATGTGTCATGCTGAAATTATAACCTTGAGAAAGTCTTAGTTCTGACATGTGCTAGTAACTTCAAAAAAACCTGATGGAAAGTTCACAAAAATGAACATTGAAGTGTTGCTAGTGTAAGAGAACACAGAAAATGCCCATAACTGTTAGCTAGAGTTGTCTGCAAAGCACCTGTAAAACCACAACAAATTCACCGACGTGCTGTTGCCACCTACTCTAGTATGGGTGTGCAGAGGGGCTGCAGTTGTGACTGGGGAACTGTTGCTTAGTGTTTTGTGTAGGGGATTGATGGACTAGCAATTGAATCTGGGTGAAACACTAGTAAGTGTTGAAAAATTCGTTTATATCCCTTAGCTTTTTTTTTCCTTGGAAAGTGTATCTAATAAAGATCTTCTGTCTGTGCTGCTTCTTACAAAACAACCTCTTCCCTCTTCTCACAGAAAGTACCAAGAAGTTGCAGATGTTGAGCTTGTTTTTTTTTTTTTTTTTTTTTTTTTTTTTTTTTTTTTTTTTTTTTTTTTTTTTTTTTTTTTTTTTTTTTTTTTTTTGTTTGT
>VXAY01003433.1:299312-330135 GCA_013399855.1 Oxyruncus cristatus
TGGTTTTGTTTGTTTGTTTTTAATTAAACCTGGACATGGAGCTACTTTACCAGTAATATACCAGTAATAAATATTATCATTTTCCTTTATGTAAACGCTCTCTCCCTGGTCTTGCATCAAAGTTTCTGAGTGTCTGAGTTAGGACTGAGTTGGAAAAGAAGATGCACTGGCATACTTGGTGAGGTGCTCCTTTTCTGAGCTGTTTCCTTGCAAATACATAGCTGTAATATATTGGTGTTCACCTACTGAAGTCACTGCTTTTTCCATGTATGTATTGATGCTTCAACAATGCAGTTCAAATTTTTTTTTTTAAATCAATAATTGGGAAAAGTAAGACTACTTCAAAAACTTCTTTGAAAAGACTGCCTTAATCAAAACCACTTTCTCTGGGTTGAGAAACCCAGAGAAACCCACGAGTGTTACTGGAATTACATGTTGTCACCTTTCTTATATTTTTAGCTCTGGTAAGTCCTTTAAAAGTGAGCAAGTAAAATGCTTATAACATTGAACTAAATAAGTTGGAAAAGATGCTAACGAGGGAAGAGTGATTTTAAAAATAACCCTTAAAAAAGCACAATCTATCAGGTTAAATGAGGCCTCATTAAATGAAAGAGATGTATGAATGCAAGTACAGCAGTTGCCCAGTGACCCATGTTTACAGTTGGTAATACAAAGAGGTTATTCAGATTATGTGTGCATGAGTAGCTTTGATTTATGGCACTTGTTTACCTCAGCTTGAGGACTGATAGGTTTATGAGAGAAAAACAAAGTTATGGCTCTCATACATGATATCTGTCTTTAAGTTATTATCCTCTGTAGTGATGTATTTGCAGAAGAACAGAGGCTCCCAACACCCATCAAGAGAAAAATATCTGTAACTACCCAATTAAAAAGACTTAAAAAAGAAGCAGTTGTTTATAACAATATATATGTTGCAAAGTGATAGGATGCTAGTAGTTAGTGGTATTTGGTTTAAGTCATTCAGTTTTTCCTAAAAATTTTCCTTTCAAAGACAAAACTCCAAATGTCACTATCATGGTACTGATGTGACAGCAGGTGTGTGTTGCAAGTGTTCAAGAGAAGGGATTTCTTTCTCTCTTCCTGATGAATATTAAGCGTTTGCAGGTCCATTTCCTTCCAGCCTAGTAGTTCTGGGATGGGTACCAGATGCCGCTGGTCAGTGCAGTTGACATTGCTCCTGACTTGGTTCAAGTCTCATTTTCTTTGTCCTAGAAAGCAATACTTTTCTTATTTAAGTGTCGGGGGAAGCAAACCCAAATGTAAACTACATCTGCAATTCTTTAGGAGTTTTATCATTTACCATTTATGACCAGTGATGATAGCAAAGCTGTTCCAACAGTATTAAGAAACGTGTGACATTATCTAGTTTTGAGACACAGATCCTACTTATATTGCAAGACCAGAGGCAAAAGCTTGCTGCTTTCTTGCAATGTCACTGTTCATATGGTGTCCCATATTTTGTAACTCCTGACAGGATAGCTGTGTGCCAGCCCTACCCACAGCAGAGCGTCTGTACTCTGCTGTCTGCTCTGCAGCTCCCATGCCTGAGTTTGCCCTCTGACCATGCCAGCACTGATTTGGGAGTGCATTTATAACAATTCTACCTGGTTTCCTACTTTTCAGACCTAAGAAAGGATATTCTTTTTTTTTTTTTAAAGGTATCTCTATAAACACTGCAATAACTTTACTTACCTGTCTGCAACACCAGGTAAGACAACAATGCTGAACAGAAAGGTCAAATTTAATGGATATCTGAACTAAGAATTTCTAAAAAAAAAAATCTTGGAAACAGAAGTTGTAATTATCACAATAGATGTTACTTTATCAAGAATCTGTTTGTGTATCTTAGTGTTAAATGAAACCTAAAACTTACTATTTTAAGTTTTTTTTTTTAATATCATGAATATTTTAAAGCACATTCAGTATTTTAGTGTGTTTGTTTGGTTTTGGTTGGTTTTTGTTTTGTTTTGTTTCTGTATGCTATTAATAACGCATAGTGCAGTTTGGTTTGATTTCCCTTTTTTTTTCCCTTTTTCCCCCCCTTTTTTTTATTCCCTAAGGACACACATTCAACTATGAGGAAACCTTTTTGCAGTTAAGTTGCAACCATCCCTCTTTAATAGTAGAGTGAAGATTTGAACTGGATCATGGGCTGTGTTTTTGGTTTTTTTTTTTTGTGTGTGTGTGTTTATGTGTGCAACCAGGAACATTGACTGTACTAGGAAGCTGAAAAATGTAAGTACATCACTTGGAGTTTGTTGAGGTTTTTTTGNAGCTCAAATAGTAGTTCCAGACACTGAAAAGAGTTGAATGCCACAAGGACTCTGGTGTTCGATTAAGACCTGGCATTCCCTAATGCAATAAGGCAGGCTTCCTTGGTCTGGTGGCAAGTGGAGGAAAATTATGGTTGCATCAAACATAGCATAAAACTAAAGTAAATGAGAACTAAAAGAATAAATCTACATGGAAAGTCAGTATTGCCTCTTCACAGGCAGCTTTATTTATTCATTAGTAGTCTATCACTTGTACTAAATTTCAATCAATAGCCTTACCTCTCAGACATTTCATTTACTTAGTTATAAGTGATGTGATTCATCAGGCCTGTGATGACTTTTTGTGTGTCAGGCTACCTGGGAAATGTGGACTGCAGTATGGACTGCCACTTCAGTGTTTAACAGGATAAATCTGGCAGAAATATTCACTTTCATTTAGTGATTCACATGATACAAAACATAGCAACATATGTATAGAATATTAAATACTGAGCAGCGGTCATGGCAGCAAAAGCAAGTTTGGTACCTACATGGTACCAGGGCAGAGTTAAGTCTTTTGTTATTATGAATGCATCATGGCACTAATAACTTTCTTTCTTTTCTGTTTAATTAAAGTTATCTAAATCTTTTCAATGTAAACACTAACTGTGAAAAACATGAACTCAGCAGATAGTTTCACCCAAGTGTGAATTTTGAGGACTTACACAGGGATTTAAGGCAATTTTATGCTATGCTTTAGTGTTGTGTTGGCATGGTTCTACCACAGGAACTAATTTCAGGAAAATAATAATAATAAAAGTGTATAGAGAAAGTATATTTAACCCGGCTTTTTAGCCAAATTAAATGTAATATTATACACATTGATATAGTTGGGATTCCTTTAAGAGTGGGTAAGTTGGTTGTTTCTTCTGCATTATTGTTTGGAAAAAGTAGATCAGTAAGAACTGAATACCAAGAGCTTCTCAATATAGTGGCAATTGCCTCAAAATCACACAGATTTAAGATAACTTCTTTCCCTCTGCCCCCCAATACCCACTGTTTGTTTCCCTTCAAAGAATAATGTTTTCTCTAGAATTTGTTTTCAATTCTGACACTAAATTTTCATTTTATGTGAACTGTATTCTAATGGGGTACAGAGTGAGAAGCTGACAGACAGAATCAAGAGCCTCAGAACACCTAGGAACAGGCTGCTGTTTTGGTTATTAGAGAATCTTTAGCTGTTTCCTTGTCATTCCATGTGATGTTCGTTTTTTAATATGTGCAAACGGTTGAAACAAAAATGAAATCACCACGTGCTAGGAAATGCCTTAATATCAGTCCTTTACTGGAAGGTTTCACCACCTTAACTTTACTCAGTTGAAGCAAATGAGACCAATCAGTTTAGCAATGCTGCTGGAAGTGGATCTGATACTTAATTGGGATTGGTTTCTTGATCTGCAACCGTTGGTCAGTAAACTGGAAGAAGACGTGTAGGAATGGCAAATTACCTGTCCGACCGTTTTGCTGTTGTTCAGTGTTGCATTTCAGCTTGAAAAATGTGTTTCTTGTTCTCTCTGGCATTTCTTTTCTTGTATTCCTTGTTCTGTAGACCCAATTAGAAGAGCTGTAGCACACCTAAAGCACCTCCCTGTCATTTTGAAGAGTTAGAAGTACTTTTTCTTCAGAAAATGATTTTCAGTATTTAAGCTTAGAGGCAAAGAGTGAATTGCCTGAATTTTCAGTATAGGAGTTCATAGGAAAAGCTATCTTACCCTCGCACCCCAGCCCATTAATTCTTTTGCTTTGTTTTTGTGATATCTATCAGCGTATAAAAACCCCTCAGGACTTGTGACAGTTGGCACACCTGTGTATGTGCATTCATGTGTATACTATGTCACTGTGTAAACTCTTGAAAATTCATAATCTTGGGATGTTTTGATTATTTAAAAAAAAAAATGTACTTGTGTAATGAAAACTCTAGTTGTTTCCTGAATTAAATCTGCTACAGATCTTCAGAGTTGATTTTTGGTAAAATCTTTAGAGTAAAATTGTTTTATTTCCTATTTCAATGTTTAATTTTCTTACCCCTTGATAAGGAGGCAATCTCTTTCCTTCATTTACTTTTCTCCATAGCTTTAATATTATTAAAACACCCTCTTATGTGGCAAACAAAAAGCTTATTCAGTACTCTGAGAGGCTGTTCTTGTAGTTGCAAACAGGAATGTCCTGCTTTCTAGTATTTAATTTATTTTTTTTCCTCCAGAAATTACCATTTTGTAGATACATGGCAAGCCTCATCTTTCAGGTGAGTTTTGTAAGTGATAGAGAGTTTATGTAGAAGCGCCTACTACTTGGTCTTTTACCATGTGGCTTTTCAACATTTGTAGTATTTGGGTACTTTAATCCAAACTGAAACTAAGTTGCTGATTCAAGGAAGAGATAGAACTCTATTCTTGTGTTTTGTTCTTTTTTGTTTTTTGGGTTTTTTTCCCTGACAATTTAACATAAACGCAAAGAGCTGAGCAGTATTTTTTCACTGCAGCTTGTGACTGCTGATCAAAGAAAAAGCAACTGTAGCTAGTCATAGATTATATCCATCTGTGGATGCAGGTTTTTAAAGGGGAGTTTGAGAGGTGAGGTGGTGGGAGAGCAGTGATGATGTTATAGTCCCTTTTTGCGCATTTAGGCCTCCTGTACTGATTATTTTAATGCAAATTTCAGCTGTCGTTAGTTCATTTTGAATACCAGAAGTGAGTTCAAGAACAGTTCTGCTCAGCTCCTGCCTGGTTGGTTTATTATGCACACCCCTATACAAAAATTACTGGCAATTTCACACACACGTGCTATTTTAGGCTTTAAGGACTAAAATATTCTAAAACCTACTTGACTTTTAAATTGTTAATGAACTAGAGACATGGACAGTGTTGCTGCTCTAAACTTGCTAAGGTGAATTCCTTCACGTTGATACGTCCCTGATCTCCGACAAACAAAGAAAACATCTTGCTCTGACTTACGTGTTTCTGCTGAAACTGTCAGCAGGAGCCAAAATTAGTGGCAAGTGTGATAAGGCATCCCTTGAAAAGTGACTGAAACCAGCAAGTTACTCTTGCACCACGAAGATCGAGGTGCTTATGCAAGTGTTGGCCATGATTTTTTTGCAGATTGTATCCTGCTCTGTTATGTCTACTAAAAAATATTAAACCCTCAATTGCTTCTTCAGCCGTTTTATTTGTGAGTAGAACTGGCTTAAGTAAAATTATACCATGTAGTGGATTCTCCAGAGGTTCCCAGGCTGTCTGCTTTGGTGGAACAGGACACTGCTTATAGCTGATATTTTTTTTTTTAAGGTCTTATTTGAATTTTCCTTATGCCAGCTGAAGCTAGTAACTACCAGCTGTAGGTACCATAGAGATGAAATAACAATGCTTCCAGCAGACCCTTAAGATTTAAGATCCGCCTTTCATTTCTCTTCAGAGCTAAGCAAGCCTCTTTCACTCAGTTGCCCCGCACAGACCTCATTTTCTGCATTTCCATTGTTCTGTGTTCTGTCCTGAACTGTCATATTCTCATGTTTCACCCCCCTCGTGAGGCATGATGCCCGCAGTGAGATATGGCAGTATTGTTGAGGCTTTGCCAGTTCTGAGGGGTAGATAAATGGCTACAATCCTCCTCTTTATATATTCCAGTCAGATTGGGTTTATACCTGATAGGATGAAAGTGCTAATTCCTATGTAGCCTGTGATATTTTTGCTTTCTGGCCAACTGTCATTAACCAGTCCTTCCCCAACTTATGCTAGTGCTGCTGATTAATCCTGCCTATAAATGTAACCCTAATACCTGTCTTGTTTCTTAGATAATTTCTTCAGTTAGGTAGCGATAGTCTTTCCCTCCAACTAGCAATTTTTCTAGATTTGTTAAATCTGGCTTTATAACACTTCTGGACTTAATAAAAATCTTTTTCCTTTTATTATCCTTACTATTGGTGATGGTGTTTTGTATCACTTAACTCGTGGGAGACCTGTGAACTCTGTTTTGGATATCTGTCTATACTAACTGCACATACAGAGCCATATGTACACACCTCTAATCTTTTTTCCTGCTTTCTGCTTCTGTTTTCCCAGGCTACTTATGAGAATATCACAGGAGTTGTCAAAGTTTTACTGAGGTCTTGATTTAAAGTATTTTTCCTCTACTTCTAGAAAGGAAGACAAAAGATATACTGTCACACATAGAAAAACATTCTTTATATCTATGTAAGATTTGTTCTTGACAAATACTGTTTGACTGCTGTCACCTTGCTTGTTGGGAACTTGACAATTATTTGAGTAGTTGCTGCTATTTTTCTAGGTATTGAGGGTGAAATTACTAGATCATCATTCTTTCCCTCCTTTATTTCTCCTTCTTTTAATTTATTTCTTTTTTTTAAAAAAAAAAAGGTTGGCTTTTTTTGTGATATTTGCTTTTTATCCTCACTTCATCACAGAGTTGTAACTGTAATTAGAGCTTTTTTACTACATAAAATTTTAAGTTATCATGGGCTTATAGTTATCTACAATTTATAGCAGCTAGTGTAATAGCTTGTTAAACATTTTTAGCAATTATATCTTTCGATGAAAGTGAATTTCTAGTAATTGGTGTAGGTTCCTTCTAGTGCCTTTAGTTACCTAGGCTTTTAGTCACCTGGACCCTCTGCAGACTTGGTCAAATTCTTAGTGATCGGTGTGTGAAATGCTAATCTAAACTCAGAGTTTGCTTAGTAGAACATAAGTGAGTCTTCTTTGGAGAGGAGGATGGAGGAGGCATCTCTGTCCGCCAGAGGATCACAAATTTTGCCACGCAGCAGCAGTTTTGGTCTAAGTCCCAGGGAATTGCAGCTGTTTGATGTTATAGGCAATATCTCCTGTACTGCTAAACTTCCCTGTCCCTTAACGGGTGCCGCCACATCCTGGCAACAGTGTTTGGTGGGCAAATAGTCTTATTGCAGTGCTGAGACCGTTTGTGTGTTCTGTAACAGGGATAAGCACATCCTGGTGACAACCACAGTGGTGAGAAAGGGAAGAGGTGAATGGGTGATACACGATCAACGTGCTTATATATTATGACTATTTGCCTTAGAAAATGGTGTTGGTTGTGTTTACCGTATTACCGGGACATAAAAGTCACAAACTATGTTGAGTTCTAAAATGAAAAATTACTAGAGCCAGGAGAAAGTCACAGAAGCAGTATAATTGCAGTCCTTCAGTGAATTTTTTGGTGGGTTGTCCACCTTCGTGGATTAGTGCAGTCACTGCTATGTCCCAGTTTGCATCAACTGCCTGTGTTCTGCTTCAGGAGTTGGGCGTGCTCTCATGTATGAGTATCACACGTCGAAGGACATAATTTTTTGGGGCTACTTCTTGTGCACAAGTATATAGGTATTATATATAAAAAAAAAAGAATAATTTTTTTCTAGTATAAGTAAAAAAACCCAGTTTATTTACGGATAAAACATTATATGTATCTATGAATGATCAGGGTTTTTTTGTCTCAGTCATTTTTGCTCTTTATATGGTTTCTGTTGCTTTGGTTCATTGCAATAGTTTGCAGTTTTTTAGCATTATCATTCTGCTGGAATAGCACCTTTGTGACATCAAGTTCTGAGCATGTGTATCTGTCTCAAAGAGCTTGCAGTGGTCTAACTGGAAAGGCAAAAATGCAAGCATGTTATGCTTTATACAACAGCTATGTACAAAGCATTGTAAGTTATTAATAAAATATGTATTTAGTGCTGTAAGAAATAAATGATTAATTATTTTAAAGTATACTTTGCATGGGAGAACAGTCACTGAATGATGTGGAGATAGGGGTGGGAATAGAGGTATTTCCAGCAGGATTTCATAGAAGGAGTAGTAAACTTTTGTGATCATCTGGCAGATTGCAGCAGAAAACTGACAATTTTAAAATTACTGTTGGCAACACTTGTAAATGAAAGAAAATTACTGGTATTATGCTAGGTCATGAGCTGTCTTTAGGGAAAAAAAAAATTGTATTTTTAGCCAAATGAATCATAAGTTTTGTAGGAACACAGTGGACTTACGATAAGATGTGGAATTATCAAAAAGGCAATGGTTCTGGAAAGATTCTGTGTATAGTACTATATAGCCTGAGCTCCCGGTGGGTGAAGTTAAAACCACTATAGTCCCTTGATATTGTAGTCTAAGGAAGAAGATGTGAAGGTACGGTATAGTATTTTAACTTGTGGGATAAGTCATAACTAGTGATTGAAACTGGAAAAAAAAGATGAAATAAAGTGAGAAAAAGGATGCACACTTTTCATAATAGTCATGCCTTGCAATTGTAATGAGGAACTTCGATTAGGTCTGACATAGAAACTGGCTACTTTTTCAAAAATCTGTTGTATAAAATGTTAGGCATGGAAATGAGATCATGTGTTAGACCTTAGGTTTTATTATTTACAGTAAAATAGATTAACTATTTAAAGTTATTGTAAACAAAAGTATATTCTATTGAATACATGGAGAACAGAGACAATCTTAAATTTGAATCCTTGTTTATTTAAAGGGTCCTCAGATCCCAAATACCTTTGGTGCCTTCTAGGAGAGAAAATACTTAAGTCCCAGGAAATATGAAGAGCTAGCTCTAGAATTTCTAGCTGCTTCCACTCCTGTGTTTTCAGTGTTTCTGTCTTACCCAAGATGCATCATCCTTGGTTTAGGTGCTAAGATCCATATTCTTCTTTCTAAATTCACTTAAGATAGAAGAATGTGCGTTATTTCTTGCTTTAATTCAGACATTACTGATCTTCGTAATTAGTCTCATCATGTTGTCATGCTTAATGTTACGTAACACACTTACATGGTGCAGGTGCTATTACATAGATGATTTCACAGCAGGGTTTGTCTCACACGATGTTCTCAGAATAACCATAGACCTAAATGCCAAATGTCAGTAAAAATCATCTTAATTACCTTAAGGGGCTGAATCTTTGACTCTTTCCCAAACATTAGCCTGTACATGTGCCTTTCAAGTAGCAGCTCAATCTATGAAACAATGCCCTCCTCCCAAACATTTGCACACCTCTACTAACCGTACATGGGTAGTTTTCTGGAAAAAAATGTAATCAGTTTTTTTTTGTTGGTGATTTTAATTTGATCCTACCAAATATTATATGGAGGTGAAGGAATATATTCGTATTCAGAATAGGTGTTCATTGACCTTTAAGATCAGGCAAAACAGAGCCAAAGATTACTCCTCGTGAATTTAAAGACCTGTTAATTCACTTCTCCCAGAGGTAGAAATTATAGGTAGAAAATTTTTACCAGGTTTGTAAATGAGTCCATATTTATTTCCAATAGGGAGTGATATGTCTGTTGCTATGACTTTGGATACAAGTAGTGGGAGAGGGGAATTAAAAATAACATCTCCTCTTACCTTGCTTTCCTGTGTCAATAGCGTATGACAGATGCATGGAGATTAAAATGAAACAGCTCTAGAAGAATAGCAGTCAGAAAAGCAATACCTTCCCACCCAATGACCTTTACAATTTAAAGAATGAAAAGGTACATTATGCACAAACATTTTGTTATCCTCAGGAACAAAGTGCTCGTAACTGAACTCTGGACGATGCAGCCTGAATACAAATGAGCATCATAATTGAGCTGGTTTGATCTTTGTTAAACTATAGTCCAAGTCAATAATATACTGTTCCTGAAAGAAGCAGTCCTCTCATTAGAGGTGGCATAGCATGACAGAGAGTATCCCACCATGGCATCTATTCTGTCATCGATTATGCACTGCTAATCAGTGAACCATGGCATTAAAATCAAAGGTCTCTCTTCTACTGTCAGGTTCTTATTTGCCAGGTTCTTTGAGGTTCATTTCTGGAGCAAAATCAAATTTTTACAAAGAGAAAACACAATCTTATGCTTGCTCTGTTTTGTGTTTTGTTGGGTTTTGTTACTTTTGGGGCTTTTTGGTTTTTTTTTATTTGCTTTGTGTTGCTTTTGTGGTTTTTTTTTTGGTTGGTTGGTTGTTTTGTTTTGGTTTTTTTTTCCTGCTTGGCTTTCTTCTTTTGTTGGTTTTTTTTTTTTTTTTTTTGGTTTTCTTGTTGTGTTTTGGGTTTTTTTTGGGGAGGGAGGGGGTTCTTAGTAGAACAATGAAAAAATAAGTCACAAGTGATGAATATTATAGTGGTGTTGCTTGATATAGCACTGGACGACATGAAAGTCATAAGACAGTATAAAAATCAATGTAGAAAAAAATACTTTCTCTGACGTGATCAGGATGGGTAAAGAAGAAAATTAACACCTTTTTTTGGTACTATGTACTTTAAAAAATCCTTATTCCTTCTTCAAAACATTGCATTAGAAATTCCTTTCAGCTGGAAAACTGGCTGCTTTTGTGTGACAAATGCAGATAACAGTTATGACTGAAAACTGAAATTCAGACATTTAGAAAGCCATATTCCTTACAGTCATTCAGAAGGCAAGATTTGTGACCTTTTGCTTGCTAAAACGTATGACACCAAGGTGTTCTGGGTTGTATCTACTGCCTTGATTTCTGTTGTGTAAAATCTCCATTTATAAGGCATGGTTGTGACCATATACGTGCGAGACCTGTTTTCCACCACAATGAGCAGAAGTCACTAAGTGACAGAGGTGCTTGAAGAGACTCCTCTGAAGTACTGAAGAGAGAGAAAGGACTGCTAGTACATTGTTTTTGTGCCACTCTTTAATTATCTAGCTACCTCTCGGGTGTTGTGTATGTTTAGTTGCTTATTTGACCTTTGGGAATAGGAAAACTACTAACTGGTTGAAACGTCTTGTGCAAATAGTGTATTTTGTGAAGTTGAAAAGTGTTTGTGTTTTGTTTCGTTGTTTAGGTGTTTTTTTCTAATTATTTTCTATACGTTTTGTGGTGCTAATAAAATAGTCTATGTAAATTTTTGCAAAAACTGAATGTGGGTGATAGGCTTTTTTTTTCCGTTCCGCCTTAGTTATTTATAAGACAAAGTAAATAAACTTAATATTCCTCCTCCCTTCCTTTCCTAACCTGTAGTGATGTGCTCTGCTGAGCAGCTTCTGCATCTTACACCTCTCATGGCTCTGCTTTGCTGGGGACTGTGATGCTGCTTATGTATAAATAACATGCATGATCATTTGGTAGAGACTGGGATTTTGGATTAAAGCAGACTTATAAATGCAGGTTTGTTATCAACAGACAACACATTTTAAAAGGTAATGGTGTGCCAAATCAGAACACAGTTTTAATTTAAATAAACCATACTAAAGAGTTCTGACATGTTAATTCAAATTTGAAATGAAGCTCTGGTACTTCAGCAGCTTTTATAACAAGCAAATTCAGTGTTTCTAGAGGATGTCTTACTTTGGACTACAACTGAAATTAGGCCACATGCTTTACTTCCTCTCTACCTCCAATAAACGTTGCAGAAATGGTACAATGGGATTAAAGTAAACTGTGGGTGTTTGTTTTGGTTTTCTATGCTGAATTTTGTACTGTGTAACTGAAAAGGGCATTTTTTGCTTGCCAGAGTTTTGAGTATGGATGACTTCTTGGCTCAAATATTCTAACAATAACAGAAGATTCTGAAATCAGAAGCAAGTTCTTCTCTTAAAATTTTCAAGTTGCCTGCTTTGGTTTTAGTGTGTTTCCTAAAATATGCTGTCTTTTTTTTTAGCAACTATTTACTTGTTTAAACTTAGTTAATAAGAAACTTATTAAACCTGGTTAGCATTCCTACTACATACTGCATAAATTAAACCTTCATCCTGGTCATGTTTTATTGCTCTGGGTTGCAATGCTAGCAGAAGTTATCAAACTACAAAGGAAGTGTGCTATACCTTATAAGATACTTTTTTTTTAAAAAAAAAAGGTTTGGACTATAATTATGCTTAAAATCAGGCTAAATTTTAGTCTCATTTACTTTTCAACGTGGTTGGTTTGTAGCGTGTTCCAGTTCAGCCTTGTTCTCTCCCCTGGTTTAAAGGCTTGTTTGCAGTACAAAAGTGGAATTAGCTCATTCTTCTGTGGACGCAGTGATTAAACTACTGCATATTATCACTATCATAGGTAGCTCGAGGTGAATAAAACGGAATTGGCTGGTTTGCATGGTGAGTTTGTGATTTTGAATTAAAGTGTTTGAATTCTCCTTGTCACAGATGGTAGGCTGCATGTCTTGGCTCACAATAAATGTAGGTACTGGACTGGGACATCAGTATTTTTGATAAGAATGCTAAGGGCTTTTATCCCAAAGGTCCTTTTCCATGCTTGCCTTTGCAACCTTTTGTGCATAAAATCTCTTCAGACCTCATGAAAATACCTCATTTTGCTGATGTAAACTCTGTTATTAAAGAGACTCTTCTACCCAACTTCCACCTTTTTTCCATCTGTGTTCAGTTTTATTTAGTTTTGAAACGTGGTGTTTGGCTTCCTCGGATAAGCAACTGTGTGATTTTTCCACTTTTGCCATTATGAACTTTGAATTCTGTTGAGAAATGTTTTGTCAGTAACATGAAATGTCATCGCCAGTACAAAGATCTTTCTGTAATTTGGAAAGCAAATGGAGCTTTGCTTGTTTTGCCAAAGCTGGTTATTGATGGTTACAGGTGTTAGGAATTGGTAGTGTAAGTCTACCAAAGGACAGGCCATTTGTAGGTGTCCCACGTTTAGGCACAATTATGATTCGAGCAAATGCTCCTATTATAAGGGCAATGCCACTGTATAGCCTTGATGGTTGAAGAATACTCAAGTACTCTTGATTTGGAGCAATCTCTCTTGTAACACCATAAATCATAAATACTCTGACGAGGATATCTTGTACTTGTTGCTTGGTGTGTAGGCGTAAAGAGTCACATAAAACTTGTAGCACCTGAAACTTAAAGTACCTGTTTGTTGTGAACTAGGTATGTTAGAAAGGAAAGTAATTAAAGAGAGGGTTGTTTAAATGTTTTCTTCAAAAATACCCTAATTTTTCGGTTGTTGTTGAATTACAGATAAGTTACAAACAGTTCTTTCATTACAGAGCTACTTAGGGACTTCAAACAAAATTAAGGATTTGGATTTTTGTTGATTATGATTTCCTTTCACTGCTAAAATAGAGATAACCTAGATGAATTAGCAGGTGAATTACAGCAAAACAGACAATAAGTAGATGTATTAAAAAGGAAAGATCTAGAAAGAACAAAATTTTTTTCATTGCCCATTGAAAACTAAAGACGTGTCAGAAAAAAACCCGACCACATACTCTCAGATTATTAAAAATTAAAAAAGGAAGGGAATTTGAAGGGTGTTGTGGGCTTTTTCATTTTCTAACATTCATTACCTATTAAAAGTGACAGAGCTTTAAATACAAAGTATTTCTCTGCTCGATAAAGAGAATAGTTTTTTAAGACAGTGTAAAGGCAAACTAGAACATGCTGATTTTTAAAGTGTTTTGATACAGGTCTGCTCAGTTTCATGGTATTTCTTCTTCCTTTCTGTGTTTCTATTTTCAACCATCATTTTGCTTCTGACTGGGTTGTAGCTGGTTAAGGCAGAGCTCCGGCTTTGATTAGAAGAGTTGCATGGTCTAAATTTCTGTCTTTCTTGGTGTGCCTTGCTTTTTAAAATATCAAAGTAACACAAACATTTGTAGGTTGGCACTCCTGAGCTTATGATATTTTTTGTTTAATTCTTAGCTCTTGCTCTTAATAGTCCCAGTGGCCTCTCACTTTCTGAAACCCCCATATTGATTTCATCAAAGCGAAACAAACATTTGTTAATTTAAAATAAGTAAGTCAAACTATTGACTCTTACAGAGTGCAGAGATTTATGGACCTATCAAAGTACATTTATTAAGGCATTTTCTTATGACTGTAACTTATTTCCTCTGAGGTTCTCCTGTTTTGTTGATTCATATTGTGTGTTCCTTTCACTAAAATGTCTCTACTTCTCTTTGCTCCTTAATCAGTTTTGTGTCTTTGCTTTCTATTCTAGTTTAAGTCCATATCCTGTTGTCTATTTTATTATACTGCTCCCCACCCCCTTCTTCCTCAACACCTCTACTCCCATCTGATCCACCTCTGGTGATTATTTTGCTGATAACCACTTTTGTATGATTTCTAAACTTTTCAGTCCAGCTTTCTAGGACTGAATTTAAAACAAACACTGTTTTTATTTTGAGTTTCACCTGTAATTGTCTTTGCATTGGTCTTCCGTTCTGTACTTAATCACCGATGCATTGTTTTGTGGTGGTTTTTTTCCTTTTTTTTTTCCCCAACAGTATCTTAAGAATCACATTTCCACATGTTTTCTCTGTGGACTGTGAACACTGCTGGTTTTATTAATTAGGTGTTGGTACAGAGATCATGGAACAAAGCAAACAATTTCATACTCATCTTGCTCATGCTTCCTCTGACATTTTTAAAATTCTTCTTTTGACATTACCTCTTTTATGCTGTCAGTTTTCACCATTATGTAAAATAACAAGCATAAAAAGCGAATGGATTTTCATGCTTGATAAATGCAGTGCCTAAAAGGAAAAAAAACCAATGATGTTATGGTGTTAAAGCATCATGTGGGGAAATAGAATATACAATATTTTTAGAAAAAATAGTAATTTTAAAATCACAATGATTTAAGGGGTTTGTCTTTTTTTTTTGATCATGTAAATTACTTGCTACTAAATACTGACTAACTTGTATGAAAGCTGAACTCTACTGACATTTCCGTGAAAACATTTTATCTTTCCTTGGCTTGAACAAGCAGTGTCACTAGAGGGAGCTTTTACTGATCATGTGTCTGTCTGCTGTCGAGGGCAAAAAGGACGAAAACTAGTTTTTACAGCTGCCTGTAATGAACCGTGAGCACCCAACATAGATAAATTATCAGTGAGTTATGTCTTTTTGAAATGTTATTTTTGAGTTATGGAAGCTAATGAGTTGGGGAGAAAGCTCTGGTTTTCAAATAGTACAGTAAGTTCTCGTAGTTCTTGATGAAGTGAGTTTTTTTCTTTCTCTCTTGCAGTCTTATCTTTTTTCCTTTTACCTGTTATGTTACTTTTATAATTCTTGTTGGCAGATTTGTAGTTGATAATACTTTTTCCATATCAACCTTTTTCCATATCTTGCAAGAGACAAAGTTTTTCATTTTGTAGTGATTTTTAGTTCTCACTTTTTTAGAAGATTGTCGTGGGGAGGCTCAACAATCTGTCTTGTGAGTCTTGAGCCCTTCAGGTCCTCTTGGACCAACAGGACAATCTTAGGGCTTAATTCTGTCATAACTGAGGAAAAATTGTCCGTCCAGGAATTCTGTTGCATTTTAACTCACTTGCAAGTATGTCTTAGTGGTCTCTTCTGTGTCCTGTCCACAGAGAACATGAATTTTAATGCCTAGTTGATTTGAGTTCTGTGGTTTTCTAATGCAAATGATATCAGCAGATATTTTGTCATACCAGGTATCCCTGGAAGTAATGTACTGAACTACCTTGGATAGTTTGTTACTATCTAGGAAGTTTTAACTTTGTTGCTATTATCCAACCCTTATGGACAGACATTTTTCTGTCTAACTTCTCACACTTATTCACTGAGTTGCTTTTGCTCTGCTTGCATGAGTACTAACTGTGACAAAACCATGTCTTTATGGTGTTGAAACAAGATAGTGATTTCACAAGAGTTAATAAATATGAATTATTTAGTGCTTCTAAAGTTAGAGGCTATAACTGTATTAATGGCAATATTCTGAGCTTATTAGTTCAATTATTGTTGGTCTTTTTCCTGCTTATCACTGATCTACCTTTCTTTTTCTTTGACATAGATGTAATTTTACTTTTATCCAAAGGCAAGTATAACAACCTCTCATAAAGACTGACCAGAACTGAAAACAAGAAGGATAGTGAGCTAATTGCTATGTAATCAGGCTGAAAACTGCAATATTGGCACTAGTCTCAAATCTGCTTTCATTACTATTGTTCAGATAAACTGCTGTCTTCCCTGAAGTCAATTATGATTCTTTGGTATCGTAGTCAGAATTCGATGCTCTTCATGCCCATTTTTCATTATGGCTGCAGAGAGAGCACTTTCCCAAACATATAGCATTTCCATTCATAAACTTTGATTGCTGTCAGCTTCCAGACTGTCTGGCTCTTCTACAGCAGGGAAATAACTACAAGTATTTTCCTTGTGCAGTCACTGAACAGGTGGTGTGTTTCTGTGAGGCACCTGTTGAGGCAAAGCATTTCCTCTTGATAAAATGAAAGCATAAAAGTTGGACTGTCTCATGTTTTATTGTAACTTGGAATTTCTATGTGAAATGCTGCATGAAATCTGTGTCTTGGTCAATACACTATCACGTTTGGTCACAGAAGGAAATTGATTGGTGAAGACTGATTTACCTTAGTTGAAATTGCAATCCCAAGCTCTAATTTTTTCTGGTAAAACAGTGTGTGCAGCCAGCACTATCACTCAAAAGACCATAGATAATAATAATGTCTCTTTTTACATTTATATTTAAATTATTTTATGAACAGTAGGTGTACCTTCCCCCTAAACAGAAGTGCACACAGACACCTACAAGGAATAGTGAATTCTCCCCATTGCACTGAAAAAAATTTCTTATTTTACATGGAGATAACAAAAAAAAACCCCAGGCACTTTGATGGAAAAAGTTGTTACTGGGGTTTTAAAATATGTTTACCCAAAAGCCCCCAGAACTCTTCAGGAATGTTTCTACCCATTTCAAGTTCAGAACCAATTTTGAAGAAAGATGACCTGAACATGGTGTAACTGTTGTGTCCTTCTGCCGTCTTGTAATTCTGGAAGAAGAGTGCACTCTGTTCTTGGCATTCATTCTAAGGTTGCAATTAGTTTCTGATGTATCATGCAATTATTGCCATTGTTTCTGTGGTAAAAAATGGGAGCTTCATGAATATGAACCTGTGACCTAGAAATTATATTTCATACACAATACCATGTGTATTGCTGAGTGGTAAACATTTTCTTTCCTTAAGATTAAAGGAATGCTAAATGCATTTTCATGTGAGTAGATCAGATTTCATTTTTCTGAGCTGTCTTGCTGCCTATACTGAAACACCTTGTGTTTCCTACTTAAATGATTTGAAAACACGTATTTTGCCTTTATCATTACTAAAAAAAAAGAAGTATTCATGTGATGATGACATATTAGCTGAGAAATAACTAGAATTCAAGAAATGTGTTGCAGAAAGAGCTGGCCCAGAAGGTAGTAAACTAACAGATTGACAATTGTGTTTTATTATCATATTAGAAATAGCGGAAGAGATAACACACGAGAAATTTTGTGCTACCGTGATACAAAACCTATTTCAGTGCGTATGAATTGAGAATAATGGGAAATAAAATGTATCAGTATATTTTAAACGTCTGGTTTTATTTCAGAAAAAAAAAGGTCTTTTTTCTTTTAAATACCTCTAATAAGGAATTAGTAACTGGAGCAGTAAAACTTACCTACACTCAGAATTACACGAATGATTTGACATTTGCAGCAGAGAACTCTGTTAATTAATGTAGATTTGAGGTCAGGATAATGCAATTGTGGGGTAATACCTTCTTTCATTCTGTAAATAATACAAAATATTTTTATGTCAGATATTCAGATGTGACCATACTATGTTCTCTTATTTGAAATGAGGTATCAACTATGCTCCTTAGTTACTGAGCAAGCATTTTTCTCTAAATTTTTGCCTGTGTAAAGTTCTATCAGTCCTGAAGGTTGGTCTTCTGCTATTTTCCTGATGCTCTTTTTTCATCTGTTCTTGATAATACTACATATGAGAAATCTAAGCATAAGGATTAATTAATAAGTCTTCATTTATGATTTTTGAGCTTAAAATATATTATAAGCCTAAAAATTGAAAATAATTTTGGGAATTTTCACATAGGTTATACCACAATTTCATGTTCCTTGGGCAACATATGAAAACAAACTTCAGAATAACTGTAGTCCTTTTCATAAATGGTATTATGTGTGTCTACCACATTTATAGAACACATCAGTGTTCCTTTTTTATGTGTTTTCTGAGTTGATATTTTTTTCCTATTTGATTGCAAGCCATCCTTAGATGTTCGTAAGATGGACCATAAAATGCACTGCAAGTTTTACTTAAATGTTTATTGCAAACTTCATTTTTCTGTATAGTAATACAAATGGAAGAGAAAACTGCAAACTTTTGCTTATACAAAGGAAAATCAGAATTATATTGTCCAATTTGGGATCCTCTTTATTGTTCTTCTCAATATTTTACTTGGACAAATATACAGGATTAAAAGCACCTATGTGCATGTGCTTCGAGTGTATTTTTGTCAGCCAAACTGAAAGAAGATGCATGGATGCTGGAAAAGGCTCATTAATCAAACAGATGTAGTTTCAGTAATTATGAAATCTCCCTATTAAGCAGAAGCAGTAAGTCATTAAAATATCTTCACCGTCCTTTTGGCTAAGATCAAGCATAGAATATCTTCTCATTAGGATAATGGATTTCAATAAAATGATATTCCATCACTCTCTATAAGGGATCAAAATGAAACTTTTTGGTTAACTGAAATCACTTAATCATTCATTTCATCTTCCTCCAATCTTGTTCATTCATTTATAAGAGAAAATTAATTCTTCAGAAAATCAGTCTACTATCCTGGCAAACTGCATTGAGCATAAAAGTTAACTTTGTAAATTAGATTAGGGATGGCTTAATGAAATTAGTCCTGAAAATACAGTGAACAGAAGCAATAAGTATTTGATTTTTTTTTTTTTTTTTTTTTAATTCAGGAAGCTATTATTAGATACAAATACAGTTTTTTGGTTTTTTTTTTTAATTTCAGAAGAATTTTTCAAGGAAAACTGGAGGTTAATGACAAATCAGTGTAACCTTTTTTCATTGTCTTTTTAATTTGAATTTAATTTATACTGATTATTTCCTATTTGTTTTCAACACCTTTTCACTTTCTTTTCCTGTGAACTAAAGATCTTAATTATACGTTATCAGACATATCATTTATGGATTCAGAAGTGAGAGAGAAAAAAATAAGCTTGAAAGACACCACTTTATTTGACATATGATTTATAAATTTTATTGTAGCAGATTTTCGTTATCCCGACTAGATGTTCTTCATTCATAGATGGATGGTGGTCTTTATTTCACTACTTCTTACCCAGAATTATTCTGTGTAAGCTACTCATCTTTAAAAAGACAAGGCACAGTGTCTTTGGTGCGTTTGAAGTTTGATGGAAACTTTCAAATCCTGTTAGAGGTCTAAATATAAGCCAAATTATCACTCTGTTTCTGATTTAAACACAGTATGTTTAAAGTTTCCTACACACTTTTGAACATATAGATGTGAAGAGAAATCATACTGCTTTGATCAAAGTATGTTGTTGCTGATGAGGAGTGTGTGCCAGGAGTGGCTATTTTAAAATGGTTGCTTGAGATGTAGAACAGTGTGTGAATATGGGATAGTTATCAGACTTACCATGAGAAGTTCACACTACAAGTTGCCGTAGAAATTAACAGTGAATCCTCCAATTCAGCCATCGGTTTCGGCAAATGGTGTTGGATATTGAACTTGCAGATCAAATTGAAAGAGCTGCTGTCTAAAAGCACGCAAGTTGAAGGATATGCAGAGCTTCCCAGTGGTGTCTTTGCTCTCCTGACAGAGGAGTTAGGCAGCTCTTCTGTGCTCATTAGAGAGGCACTGAGCTAAGCTCGGATCTTCTCAGTGTTCTTTGTTTTTACTGAAAGAACAGCACAATTGTGTTCACTTAGCATCTTTTCCCATATCTTTTACAGAGGACCAATGATGTCCAAATCACAGAATCATTGAATGGTTTGGATTGGAAGGGACCTTAATGATCATCTACTCCAACCCCTCTGCCATGGACAGTGACACCTTCCATTAGATCTCTGTGTTTCATTTCAGTGGGACCCCAAGAGGCTGTGTCAAGGATAGATAAAAACTCGACCTTCACAGCTTTTTTCTGGGTGTGAATGTTATACTGAGGACAGGGAATTAAAACTTGAAGCCTTTTACTTCAAGTTTTAACTATTTAGAATTCAACTTACAAATTAGGTTGGTCTTTAGTTCTCCTCAAATGGATCTGTAAAAAAACAAACAAACAAAAAAACAAAACAAAAACCCAAATCAAAACAAAACAAACCCACAAAACAAACAAACAAACAAAAAAACCCCACAAACATTTCAGCTGTTACACTATATTCAGTCAACATCTTTACTGTGGACTTGTGTGACGTCTTTCACAAGCAATGCAGACAGCTCTCTGGTATCTGATTAGCAGTGTAGTGGGTTAACCCTGGCCAGCTGGGGAGAAAATAAGATGAAGATGGTCGTGGGTCAAGATAAAGACAGGGAGATCACTTGATAATTACCTCATGGACAAAACATTCGTTACTGGGGAAAAGGAATTTATATTATTACCAATTAAAGTAGAGTTGGATGTTGCAAAACAAATGCAAAAAAAGAAACCAAACAATGTAAAACATCGTCTCCCTGACCTCAAATCCTTTCTTTTTCCAAGGCTTAACTTCACTCTTTCACTCTTGACTCCTTTACCTCCCCTCTGAGCAGCACAGGGAGGTGGGGAATGGGGAATGTTGTTCTCTCTGCTGCTCCTGGCCTCTCACTCCATGCCCCTGCTCCAGCATGGGCTCCTCTCCATAGGCCACGGCTCCCTTGAGTAAATCCCATGTGGTCCAATGGTCCTCTCCAGAGGAATCTGGTGGCTGGAGCCCTTCCTGCCCCTCTTCCTGCTCTCCCCTTGGGGCTCGCAGGGCCATTTCCACACTTTTTGCCTCATCCTTCACTTTCTGGGTGATATTCTGCTAGTGTTTTTCTGGCCACAGAGGCAGCAGACCCCTGCCAAGACCTGGGCAACTGGTACCACTCTGAAGTCCTACAGGTGATCCTGTGTTTGCCATATATATGCGTGTATACGGACTTTCAAAGGTATTTACAGGAGGCATCCTTCACTTAATGGGAGTTCAGTATCCAGACAAAGGTAGCAAACTGTGTAATGTTAGGAACTTAATATTCAAATATCTGATTAAAATCATAGGGAATGGGCTGTAATTGTTGCACCTCCATTTTTCAGATTTGCTAATTCAACTGTACTGTGTTCCTGGGATGACATGTTAAACATGTAGTAATAATAAGGTTTTACCAAGCGTAATTATCAAGTACTCTTGGCCTTAAAAATGCCTCAGTTGTACCCGTGCATGCTAATAAGGATGCAATAATAGACAATGTTGTTGTCAATGTTACTTGCATTTGATAATTAAAAAAACCCATCAATTTATATTCAAAAATGCTATGTGAACAGCAGGATAAGCTGGACAGCTAAGGCTGTTGTAAAACATATTGGCTTGGATTTCCAAAGAACATTAAATAAAGTAGGTCTGGAAATAACACTTGGGCCACTGTAATGACACTTGCTGGATTTTTTTGTTTAAAAAAAAAAAAAAAAGGCAAAACAAAACCAAGCCGCTTTGGGATCATGTGACCCTGTCTAGCTATTACAATTCCAGTCTTCACAATGAAAGGGGATACTGGTCACTAACCCTTTTAAAATTTAAGCCCTTTTAAAATTGTTTTGATCTGCGATAAGTTCAGAAACTGGCTTTCATACTTGGCATTTTTTTTTCTCTTCTCTTTCTGACCAAAGCTTTCTTCTTCTTGTCCCAGTAACGCACCACATGAACATTAGAAAGATATAAGCTGTTTTGCTACAGATGGTAAAAAGCAAGTGATTTTTGCCTGGGGCGATGCAAAGGCTGGATGTCAGAGAAGTGCAGCACCGTCTTTCCATTAGTTCTTTTTTATCTTTGCTAGTATGACAGAACCACTGAGATCTGAATCATCAACACCGATCAATACAGGCAGTCCATGTCATTTGACTTGCACCTTATAGTCTGGTCAGAAATGATTTTTCATTTAAGTAGCTCTTTGGAAATGTTGATACAGCCTGAGTTTTTTGTAGAGGACAACACAAACACACTATTGCTTTAGAGGGGCGAGGGGCAGGGAAAGAAGAAAAAAATCATGGTATACTTGATATATTTTAGGAATCTCTTATGTGGTACATCGCCTGTGGTGTTCTTAGGGCAGAGAAGCTCATGAGAGAGCCTTTTCCCACAGTAGTACTGCCTTGAGGGAGGAAATACAACCAGAAAGTCTTAACTGAGGGTGGATCTCAAAATATTGGGTCTTTCTATGTACCTTGTCTTTATCTGAATGTTTTATTTAACATCATGACTTGCTCAGGTATTCTGGGAAATATCAGCGGATCTTGTGCCTTTTGGATTGGATGTCATGCTATTAAAACAAAACCTAGACACTGCTATGTAATGATTGCTTGTCATGTTTTTCTCCCTTGTGTCCCCTTCAAGCCAAAAGGTAAAAATCCTTCGTGCGTGCTAGATGTGTAACTACTTTTTCCTCCTTAAAAATGAAAGAAAAAGTACCAACTAAGAAGCAGAACACGTGGTAACTTGCACTGTAAAATTCTACCTGCAGCTGAGTCCCATGTCATTTACCAATATTCCTTCTTTTTAAAAAAATCTGAGCTATTCTAAAATTCGAATATGTATTTTCCTAATAAGTGCCGCGGTTTATGCGCTTGAACCATACTTAAAGTTGTCTGCTTGTGCAGTTGTTTGATATTACTTCTCATGCTAAAGGTTAATAAAAGCTGATGTAGGCTTTCCTTCTGTTAGAACTTCATTCCCTTCTGGAAAAGAAGATAATAGAAGGACCTGCAACACTCCAAATCTGTATCTCCTCCTAATAAGGAGATACATGTATAATCTTCTCCCACCCCTCCAAGATTTTATTGTCTCAACTGAATGTAGAACTAACTTCTAGAGTTTGGGTACACCACATTATCTGGAATGAAAAACATCTCAAAAACGGAGATTACACTTCTGACTGATATTTCTCACTTTAGCCATCCTCAGTTAAAAAAAGATTTAACCTATCATTCATACACATTTTTAAAAATGTTTGCAGTTTTCTTCTGATAAGATTAAATCACTTAGTTGAACCATTGACTTTACTCTGAAGTTTTACTCCTATGAAACCAGGAATCTGAGCAGGCTGGTGAGGAGACAGGTGAGGAGTTTGCTTGTGATGTTGGTTGCCCTGCCCTGTGTCAGAAAAGGAGTCCTATAAATACTTTACAACTGCGAGTCAAACATTGTCATCTGTCTAACTTGTAAGTCTATTGTAAAGAAAAATGCTCTATTCAGCTTCAGATATGCAAATTTGTGCAAATCTTTTTGTTTGTATCATAAAAGTGTGATGTCTTCTTTAGCCTCTAGGGAAAAAAATAACGTATTCTGTCTTTATTTATTAAATGCTGGGTACCTCAGACCTTGGGGAATAAAGAATCCACAAAATGTGTGTTCTATGAAGATACTGTCCTGAACTGACTTGTATCTTATGCTGTTGCTTCAGTATGCTTAAGGATGCTGAACACTTACTGCTATCAACTTGCAGATTTTTGTACCAGCATATGAAAATACTTGTTAGCCTGCTCTGATTTACACATGGGTTTTTTTTTTCAAGGTATTAGTGTAAGAGATTTGGGCCTCTGGTGCCAAAATTCACAGCTGTGTTCCGTAACTGGTTTGAATCTTACAAGGGAACACTGCGTCTCATGGGTTGGTTGTAGCACAGCTTGCTCTACAATAAAGAGATAAGTTCAGAAATCTAAACTATGTTCACATTTTCTATTATCAAATGTTCTTCAGATTCTTTTGTTGTTGTTGTTCCTTTCCTAACCACAGTTTTGTTCATCAAAATTCAGATAAGATTCTTGCCCTGTAAACCCCCAAAAATATATCACCATGATTTGGAAGCTTGTCTTCTGTTTTTGGAAAATCAGATCAAGACCAACATGATCTTAAACATATGCCACATATACCGTACATTAACGCAAACACAAAAATATTTCTTTCACCTGCAAAATAGCTTTTCAGGATGTATCCTTGGTGCTTTTGTCAATGTATTACGATGGTTTATTTTTTGTGGTCACTTGATACTTTGAAAAAGAGTGCTTTATACCAAAAAAATTTGCAAAATGCAATCAGAGCTAATCCTCTCATGCATGACTGTGAGGAATTGAGGAAGCACTCCTTTTATACTTAGTTGGGGGGGGAAATAAAACTTTAAGTAGAAGAGGCAGGGAACACCTTATTTGTCTTTTCCTCTGAGGAAAAAAGTAGCCTGTCAGTATAATACGGTTAAATTCATAGATCACATTCCTTTTGGTTTTTGCTTCTATCATCGTTTCTAACAGTAGGCAACTGATAAGCAGCAGACTAATAGCTTCTGCTATAAATGACATTTCTTTTTTCTCCAAAGGGCATATGAAGGTAAACAACAGTGCACAAACGTTGAATTAATAATGCCTTTGAATAAAACCCTGAGTTTAAGCTTAAGTGATGTTTACTTTCTGCTGCGCAAATTAAGAAGCAATTTTTTTTTTTTTCCTCATCTAACTAAATGTGGAATGGGTTTTCTTTACTTCATGGTGTTAAATATTTTGTCTGCCTGTTATAAACAGTTTCCTCCCTCCCCATTATAGGGAAAGTGTTGTTTTCTAGTGTAGCCTTCAGACAGGAATCTGTAGCATTTGCTCTGAATTAACTTTTCTATGAGACTTTCATCAAGCATCTCAAACAATATGTAAGTGTGTAGATAACATCATGAGATAATAAAATATTTTGAACAACCTCCATTTTGGGAAACAATTCAATATTCATTCTACACACCAAGTTTAAAAGATCTCTTTTTTTCTGTACCTATACTCCATTGTTTTGAGAATTAACATTTGGCCTTATGTGGGCGTGCTTTTATGTTGAAGTGTCCAGCAATTTTAAAGTCCCTCATTGGTTGTTTTGATGTGGTTTAAGTTAGGCAAAACCTGGATTAACATTCCTAAACTCAGAACAATTATGTTGATATAAGACTTGTAAAAGTAAAGGGACCATTAAAATAAGTAGCACCATAAGGAAAAAAATTACATATTATGTTTTTGTTAAAGATAAAAGCTTAAATTTAGATATGGAAGCCTGCTAAAGCAATGATGAAAAATTAGGCTGACTGATAAAAATCTTCAGAAAACTAGTTGTTATGTATTAGTGTCTTATCCCTAGGTCCTGAAAAACTAACAAAAAACCTCCCACAAAAACAAACAATCACCTCCCCCCAAAAAAAACAAACAAAACAACCCCCCCCACACCTAATAAGCGAAAGATACTCATTGATATAAAGTTGACTGAGGAAGAACATAGGCTAGGTAACTTGCACGTGTATTTTAATTTAAATAAGACCTGACAAGAAAAATTGTGAAGAAGACCTGCTCTGCTCTCTGCTCTAAAATTTTGTCTCGTGACTCCAGGCCTCTCCTTACTTAGATAAGAACCAGTCTCTGAAAAATCATACCTACCTGTAAAGACACTTAAGATGGAGCTTCGTTTGCTGTAAAATCCTTCAAAATGCTCAGGTATTTTCAGCAGTGAAAAGGTGAGGAAGTATATTTGCATGTCAGAAGGTTAAATACTGAAGAGGCACCTGAGGATTGGATATGCAAAAATATGGAAATATTCATGAGTTTTACTTTGCATAGGGTTGATAGTCTGTTATTGCTTATGCACTAAGGACAGTTTAATGAAAGCCCAAGTATACAACCAGACTGACTGACTTTCAACTACTCCCGATGCCATTGACCTGAGTATTTGGGGTTTTTTCAAATGAGCACAAAAGAGGTCAGGTTTCTCATACAATTCTCAGTTTCATAGAGTGCAAAACACTTCACAAATGTATTCATAGAAGACACAGTAACAAGGCTGGGAACATTTGCCGAATTGTCAATGGACAATTGAGTTTCTGCAGACTCTAAAGTAAAGCAAAGGCAATCCAGATATGCTGTTGTTTTAAACTGATGCAAAAACTTCCTCTGTCCACTCTTTTCTGATAAAAAACCCAAACCCACAACCAACAGCCAGCACCAGTTGCCTTAGTAACCTTACTGTAACTATAGCTTAGGCACTATAAAAAGAATATATTTTTTGCATAATTTTAAATAACATTCTACTAAACAATAAAAGAAGCCACACTTTTAATTATGAGTTCCTTTCCAAATGGCAAATACTAAAGAAAATATCTCTTTTCGTAAATACAGAATTTAAATAATGATGCTTTTATGAAAAGTTGAATTACATGAATTTTGGGTACAGTCTTATATTTTTCCTTTGTGAAATGTTGAAATTTTGGTAAATTTTAATTTCAAGAGTCTGCTTAGTTAAAAAATAAATCCTAATATCTTTGGATAAATTGCAGAACACAGCAAGCAATGATGTTTATTTTAAACCTTTTCTCATTGTTAGTGGTTAAAGACAGAAGCACAGAGAGTACTGTGGATTTTGTTATATGTAACTTGATGATGGCAATGTATCCAGAAACATCTGATAGTAGTCATTACACATCTATGAAATTGTTTTTATATTTTATTCCAGGAGTGCTTAAAACAGTTTATTAAAAATTCCTCAAGCTAAGATATTGTTCTTACTTATTAGTAACCTGGTCCCTGGATTGAATGGGACACTAATTTATAGGAGTCAAAACACATAGCTATACCATGATCTTTCAGATTAATAAGTCATTGGCTACTCTAAAAACTGGCCAAGAGGTATTGAAAATAAAGTTCAGGTAAGAATTTTAGGTTCAGGTAAGATTCAGGAAAATCTTGTAAGTACGGTCTGTCTCTGGGCATCCAAATGTGCTTTTACAAATGGTCCCGGTAAAGCATCCAGAGACAAATTCTTGAATCAGAACTGGAACAAAGAAGCAGGCTTGTTCTCTGTTACGAGCAAAGTAACTGCCATAAAAAAACATTTCCCAAGACTTGCTCTTTTCCTTACCGAGATCTAGAGAAAGGCTTGAAATAAACCTCAAAACAAGTAATTTTGATCACTAAGGGTTGTGTGAAGACCACCTCGGAGGAGCAGCAAAAATAGCTGCTACATTTTTGCCTTTTCAGCTGCAGCCAAGCTTTTTTGCAACACTGTATTATGGTAGACAACTTCAAGTGGAATATGAAACATCCCAGGCAATCAATATGAGACGCTCTAATCTTTTAAGATTACAGCTGAGCTCTAGGGATGCAGAAAATCTCCAGTGACACTTGGGCTTATTTGCCTATGAAGCTGAATGTGAACTTGGCTCTCTAGCAGTCTGTCAAGACTGTCCTGTGAAATGTCAGTCATTATCCTAGATCATGCAGGAGACTTCTGCAATATGGAGAACAGGTGGGACAGAAGAGGGTGAAAAATCAAGCTTCTACTCTACCAATCATCATCCCTAGTAGATAAAGCAGTCCGAGGAACATGCCGAGGAATAAAGTTCGATTTTTATCTTGAGAGACAAAAAGGAAGTAACATTATATGGTGGATTTTCTTTAAACTGCCTTCCAAGCCAAGAAAAAGACAATAGAATATGCATGAGGCAGAAGGTTGGTTGGTTGAACCACCCCAAGTGTAACAAAGGCTTGCACATTTGGCTAACTCTTCCTTGCCAGGTGTATTTCCTTTCCCCGTAAGAGAAGGAGGTCTTTGATAAACTTCTCACTGACTCCTTGCTGACTTAAAAATTTGAAGTATAAGGTATATCCTCCCTGGATTTTTCCAGCCATTGCCCTGAGTATTGTTTTCATTAGTGGCCCTTCTGGGGACTTAGGAAAGGACGTCTCCAGCAGTGTGACTGTCATTCATGATCTGAAGCTTGGATAGAGGTGTATCATACTGAGCACCAGGGCCAAGGCTGCATTTCTTGTCATTGAAATTAACCTGTGACAGGCTGTCCTCAATAACACCTGCTTCTACATTTGATTTTTAAAGGCGTTTTCATTGACCGTGGGCTGCTTTAAAGTATCCCCCACTTTTTGGTTAGCATCACTTTAAAAGTTCGTTTGAAACAGCGCATGAAATGTTTTTGCAACTTATGCTTATTTATTCCTACTCTTTGGGGAGACACGGTCTTGTGAATTAAACTTGGTGGATTCTAGCATTCATTTTGGATTATAAAACCTGCCTATGCAATATGAAAAGTAAGGCTGTCTCAGCATACTAAAACACTACAATCCAAACCAGCCACATTAATATTCCTATTGGTTGTCATTGGAGATATGCCAATTCCCATATGTATTTATCCACATTCTAGAGTGCCCTTGCAATCTCATGACTGCTTTTCAGAAGGGCTTGGTGGCTTATTCTTTCTCTTCAGCATGCTACAGAGAAATTACATATTCAAATTGGAGGAGAAAAATGTGTTTAGGATAACTAGCATTTAGCATACAGTACAAATTAAACCCAGATGATATGATTCTATCCCTTGCTCCCCAACATTTATATTAGAATTCATATTTAAAACAGGAGTCTTTTGCATTACAAGTAAAGATTAAAATAGCTTTTAATTTTTCCCCCTATACTTTACAGGCATTCTTGTATAATTAAAGAGTTGGATATCATGTTAATAGTTAAGTTTTTGTGGTTTGTATTGTAAATATTCTGTTTGTATAGTGTAAAAGAGAAATGGTTAAGACTTTTTGTTAGAAAGCCAGGGCTTTCTATATCTCTTGGCTAAGATATTTTTCCAATGCTACTACAGATTGACTCATCTGTTTCATATTCTGCCAGTGGTTCATTCTGACTACTTTGGAATCAGAACACAATATTGATATTGCAGTCCTTTGCTCTTTTGACTCCAATTTGATCAGCTTTCAAGTTCTTAATTTCTGACATACACATATGGAGCTTTCTTTTAGTAAAGTTATTATAGGTGGCATGTTCACATCTTAGAACCATCCTCACAAAATTATTATCCTAGATTATCATTTCATATGAAATCTTGACTGAAGATTTTAAAGCAGGATGGGTGAGTTTGTGGATTTGGGGCTTGGTATTTTTTTAAAGATATATTGCTCAGTGCACGCTGCACCATAATGATGTAAAGGCCTTTGTTATTCAGAAGCTTACTTAATAAGTCATGATCACTTATATGTGATGAAATCTATTTATCAGTATCCAAGTATTTTTCTGTTACACAGGTCTCTTTTTACTTTGCTAAGAGAATCTTTGCAAGAGCTTCTGAGAGATCCTCTGATGTAGCTACAAATTATCAATAAAAAACACCTGTGACTATAAATGTATAATGTTCCCATTTCTTAATGTTTTGAGGTATATAGTTGTTTATATGCATTCAAACCTACTGCTAGATACAAATGTCAAGAAGACACAGATGAACTGCAGATTGTCTTTTTCATCTACTCAGACTGCTTTGATAAGAGATGTCAGCAGCTTTACAGGTGACCCGTTTATTGATCAGGATGCTAGGGATTTGAACAGACTTCTGTGCAGTGAAGCATCAAGGGTTTTTACTCTGCTTTGCCCATCAAAAATCACTGATGTCGCTGGTATAGTGACAATTAAGCTTTAATAACCTATGAGGTTAAAAAGAGAGTTTTTGTGTATATGGTCTACTTTGTGCTACAATCCACATCTGTCCTTTCAAAAGTCATGGTCTCTATTCCCCAAATAGTTCATGGACTAACTAAGTGGGAATTAAAGCAATTGCAGGCAAAGTAGGAGACAGCCCGTTTCTAGTTTATCCAGATGGTTAGACTATAAAAATAAGCTATAAATAGACTGTAAAATAGGAAAGGGCACATATCCCTTTCCTGTTCTGTTGAGCGTGAACACCAGAAATATGAGAGGCTGCACTTGAAAGGACAAGAGATCCATCTCACTTGCTACCTGGTTTCCAACAGCCAGCTGTCTGAGAAAACATGTAAGAACAGGGCAAGTGCACAGCATTCTTTTGCTTCAATGATCTCTGAGTCTTTAGGAGTTAACAGATTGTGGATTGCAGATGTTTTGCATTTGTATTTAGTGACATTAGGGGACCTTCCTTCCATTGATCTAATTAATTGTATCTCAAGGAAACTTGTTTCTGATGCACAGATACTGTTATTTCCCTCTCAATAAGGAAGTCAGAGTTGCAAATGTCGTCATACCCATGACAAAGCTAGCAGCTCTTTCGAGCTGAACAGAGTAGGGTGAAGAGGAATTGTCTTTTTGCCTCAAAAAGTTAACATTGAAATGGACCTAAGCTAGCTTGGATGTTAATATATCACCGAGAAAAATGGTATGGAGGAGAGTTTATTTCTTTGCTGCTACGATGCTGACAGGAAAGTGTGCTCTGTAATTGATTAACGGGGCACAGTGCATTGACTTATATGGGAAAGCTATTACATCTCAGTAACACAAAGGTATATATGATTCTGCTTTTAGTAAGTAAAAAATTGGATTCCACAGGAAATAACTAAAACTGCGGAAAGAACCAAAGGTTCCCAAGGATTTTTTTTTCTCTTAAATCTGTGGCATAACAGTATTTCATGTTCTGAAGGAAGTTTAAATAGTGCAATATATTTAGTGGAACTTTTATATAGGG
>VXAY01003433.1:331470-483475 GCA_013399855.1 Oxyruncus cristatus
TGAGCCCCCACCCCAATATTGTTGATTCTAACCAAATGAAGAAATCAGAGGGTTCAGATTTAATACTGCAAAAGCACATGTACCCCAAATTAAGTATATTCACAACTGTCTGCAAAAATTGTGACCACAGTGGCAAATACAGAGTGATACTCCCTGTGGGTTTTTTTAATATATATATGTGTGTATATATATATATATTAAATCAAGCTTCTCTGCCTCATTTTTTTAAATCTAAGAGTATGGGTTAGTGAAGCGGAGAGGCAAGGTAGGCCATACCGGGGAAATGATGATTTAGAAACTGGTACTCTTTCCAAAAAAAATTTTTCCATATTTCTTTTGTGTGTCCTCAATAGTAGCACCAACCTAAAAGCCGTCAAATTAAAAGAAGGATATTTTCCCAGTAGCTACTTGACTCAATAAAAGATTAGAAGTTCTGATGAGCTTCTACTGTTTGGAGAGGTTTCTTTCAGCTGTCATGTTTTCCTGAGCACATTGCCTAAAATCCATCTTTATTTTTGCTGCTTACATTTTAAAAAAACTTTTAAAAACTTTGTTATGACTTATGATAGCTCTTTTACTTCTTTATTTTCTTTTATATTCCTATTTTTATTTTATTTTTCAGAATATAGTGAGCAATAGCCTCCTGTTCTATTTAGTAATAAATTAAATTGTATAAGTGGCATCTGTTTTTTGTATCCAAGTCTTTCTAATATTTCTCCATGAAGATGCAGGCTTTTCCCCTCGCCTCAGTTTAAAGATCTGGGTGGCAGAAAATTGTATAAACCTAACAGTTTTCTTTAAAAAATATACTAAAAAACCCCTAGGAAACTGAACAAAGGTACATGTTCAACCTTAGCTCTCATTACTGATGAAAATATGTTTTTTTCCTTTAAATATCATGCAATATAAGCACAGGAAAATGTTATGACGAGATTTTGTTGGGTATTTTTAAAACCTTCTGATTATATGTTGTTTTGCTTTTAAATGTTTCACTCCTTTTTTACCTAGACCATAAGACTAACGACAAATGCCTTTAAGTCTGAAGCTAGGTGGCACTCAGTGACATGACAGCATGAGAAGTTTGCTGGCAGTCTTTAAGCTGAAAACATATTTTCACGAATTACAGAAAATAGACTACGTATAAAGAAATGCCTGAGAAAAACTTTGTCAAGTGGTTCTGTATTTCTGTGATTATGATGTCAAGTAGGAAAATTGGCAGTTAGGGCAATCTGCTGCTTACTTCTATTCTTAAGCTCTAACCTTTTACTACTTTGACTGAAACAATAGCAACCAGGCACCCAGGATCTTATAACACAGCATTGTGTGAACAATCTGTTCTGCACCTTTGTGGCTATGCTTATATACCTTGGCATAAACAGAATGCCAGGGTATGATCTAAGATGGCTACTGCCTTTTAGGTCAGGACAAAGGTGGATTTTAGCCAAGAAGAAGGCTGGACATCTGACCAGATAACAAACTTCTTACTCTGCCCACAAACCTGTTGTATCCAATTAGAAATGCATTAGTAATGCATGTTTATAGTTTGATCTATGACCTGCACCAATCAAATTGTATTGACCATGCACCGGGGTGTGAAGACTGTATAAAAGGGACAGTCTTTGTTCAATAAAGCGGACATTTTGCCGACCATATTGGTTGTACGCATCTGTCCCGAGCTCCTCCACCCAAAAACATAGACTTTTGCTCCGTGCCATGTCCCTGCTCCCAGGGAGAGGTGTGTGCAACCCTGTTGTGTTGCCTGAGCGGTGTGATGTGAGGAACACCTGGCTGCAGGCTTCTGACCAAATGTGCAGTCTGGCCACAGCCAAAGCAGAGGGAGAAAGGATTTGATCTTTCTGTTTTGTGGTATAAAGAATAATGTTTGAAACCATTTATCTAACCTTGTCAGACTTCCATCATTAAATAGCGTGGTAGTGAATTTAAAAGTCACTGGAATTGTCTTTTAATTCAGTGCAGAGTAGTTGCCCTTTACTCATGCTTGTGCTTGTATGAATTTTGGGTTTTCCCTTAATGTTTTTTACTTCAGAGATTTGTGAAGGAAACTTATTTATTTTGTTAAATGTCAAAGTACTGATTTGTGAATTAATGTTCTGTATTTATGTGCTTCAGTTTCTATTGCTCTGAAAGTAATTTTATTTTTTATTACATGAGACTGCAGGTTTTAAGTGAACTTCATTGTAAATTTTTTAACTCACATCCCCTTTTTCCTCATAAAGTTCTTTAGAAGGTATGATTATTTTGACCTTCACGTGATCCAGTCCAACCAAATCACCGATTATACCAAAACTATATGTTGTGGCTGATCACTAAATATGTGTATTTAGACCTGTGGTCTAGACCACCTACAGTGATCTAATGCTTTCTAGATACATAAATCGAGGATGCTTCCCCTTGCAGTAGAGTTTGTGCTGCAATGCATGTGTTTAAAAAGATTAGTCAAGCCTAGGGCTTTTTTTAGTTGTACCTGTAAAGTAAATGAGTAATTTAAGCTACGTATTTCTCCCATCTGTTTAAATGCCTTACAGAAACTAGGACAAAGGATAGTACATTAAGTATTTGAAAAATCCAAAACCCTATTTCTACCTTCTAATTTATATCATACAACAGGAGGGGGTTTTTTAACCTTTTTTCTTCAATAGAAAAGCAAAGACTGACTTGGTTTTTTACATCTAACATGCTGATTCCAAGTTAATCTTCTTTATAACTGAATAAAATGGAAGCAAACTACTCAAATGGATTATACAGATTACTTAGTATAGGTTTTTCTCTGTGAATCTCTTGTATGTGATAATTCATAGGGATTCATTAGTGTCCCCTAATTTTTTTTATTTTTTTAAATATCAATGTATCAGCGCTTCTATTACAGAAATGAAAATTTGTATCTTATCTACTTCTTACAGAGCTTTCATGATAAATCTTTTTTTTAGCACTAGATTATGTCACCAAAAACATTACAGATATATCAGGGCAGGTTCTTTTTGTTGTTCAACTGTTGTATCCCTAAGGAGAGTGGTGGCCCATGGTTAGACTTTACCATTGTCTTATTTTGTCCTTTGTTGAAGTCCTTTTTTTTTTTTTTTTTCCCCTCACATCAAGGTGTGGCTATGTTTTCTTGTGGGTTTTGAGGTGGGTTTTTGTTTGTTATTTTTTTACTGAAAAACTGGGATGTAGCTAAATGCATTCCACATGCCGCACGTGAAAAATAATGACGTTGTGTTACCAACTAAAAAAAAAAATTAATAAAGAGCACATTGCCACTTCATAGGTAGGAATAATTAAGAGCCTAAAGTGAATATGTTTTCTTGTGTTTCAGAAAAGTGCGATGAACCTCTGGTCTCAGCATTACCCCATTCCTCCTTCAGCAGTTCATCATCTATGACAAGCAGCTATGTGCCGGGTTATGCCAAGTTAAACAAGAGAGGAGGTAAGGGACACTCTCTACATAACGTTCAGATATTTCAAGAAATGCTGAACGATGTTTTTAATATCAAAATGCTTTTTATGTGGAGTACTATTGCTTACTTTTGTTTTAACAGTTTTAGCTGTCTGACAGACTGTTTGCGAACAGAACGAATTTCTGGGTTGTTGCATGGGACAGTAATTGCATTCCATGACACCGCGGGGAGAAGCACAGTACTAATAACATGTAGCAGCATGGGCTAAATGCCTGGTGTGGATGGAGTCATCCGGTACAGCTGGATAACTGACTTGAGTTAAAAGGGCACACCTTCCTTCACCGGCTACACGAGCATTTGCAAGGTCATGGTTGTCGAAGCAAAGCTAAAAAGCTTTGGTGTACTTTGTTCATTTAACTTGTTCCCACCTTAGAAATGTCTGCTGTCATTCGGGTTTTTTTCTAGCACCACAGAAACTTTGGCTTTTGCATATATTTCTGTCGTGTAATGAGGTGTTGATCAGAAGTCAGAAAGCCACCTCAGCTTTGTGGATTGGAAGAACAGGTGCATAACTTTGATGGCCTACCTGGTCTAATTATATCCTTAGGGCTAAGCAAATTTATTTCCCGGTCAGCAAACAAGACTTTAACTTCACCCATAGGAATTTTCACAGCTTTTCTTGATATTTCTAGGTGTCTGTTCATATATCATCTTCATCTCTGAATTAATTTCTGATACACTTAAACATAAAATTTTAGATTAACAGAAAATTAGTATTCTGAATATTATTGGTTTTATTTTTTTTTCAAAATAGTATCAATCTAAAAGTTGTAAAATATAAAATATCACACATTCCTGTGAGTTAATACTCAAATTTTGTCTTTTCTCACAAAATACATGTGAAAGGTATAATAACTTAATGAACTTAGAATTTAAAAATATTCTAATGTAAGGATGAAGAAGAGAGAGGAAATGACTACAGTGCCCTTATCTTCTAAATCCTGAAATTGTGTAATGGCAAAACTACAGACTTGTAGAAGGTTGGTTTAGTTGTATTGCTGCCTCACTTTTTCTGCTCCTGCAGGAATTGTGTTGCTTCTGCCTGGGTACCATATTCTGCCTCCTAAAAAACTCCCCAAACAAGCACCATAGAAACAAAAGTTACAGCCTTTTGGGTTTGGGTGGTAAACAAAATCTGGAATATTACCAAATGGTGGAATATTCCTGAGGTTAAAAGCAGAATTTTTTGCATCAAAATTATACCCTAGGCTTCCCATATTCTCCACCTATTTCTTTATAGTAGTTTGTGCAACTTCTGAACCAAAGTTTCCCCACCTTATGAGGAATGCCATATATTTACTGCTAGACTAATTTTAATCTTAACCAAAGAATAATTATCAACTTATCTATTATTAAAAATAAAAACAAACAAAAACTAAAGCACAAAGAAAAAAAAAAAAACGACAAAAAACCAAACCAATCAACCAACTAACAAAAAAACCCCAACAAACAGACAAACAAAAAAAAACCACAAAAAGCAACCAACCCCCCGCAAAGAACAGTGTTACACTTCTGTTGTCACAACTCCTCCAAATCTTATGGTGGATGGCTCTATCTAGGGTGGGGGCTACAGTGTATTGTCAGTGTCCTCGACTCTTAACTGGGAGGAGGATGCAGATGGATGAGACAAGACCTGCTGGTCACACTAAAGGCCACATGAGAAATGCACAAGAAGTGGAAGCAGGGTATCCAGGGAGTAGTATAGGGTCACTGCCCAATTGTGTAGTTGTGTAGGGATGGAGACAGGCAGCCCGAGGCGTGGCTGGGGACACAAGGAGTGATGAGAAGGTCTTCTACGGGTATGTCAGACAGAAAAGGGAGGTCAAAGGAAGTGTAGCCCCATGATGAACAGCACTGGCAAACTGGTAACAACAGATGAGGTACTCAATAGCTGTTTTGCCTCAGTATTCATTGGCAATCTCTCTTCACACACCTCTCAAGCGGACAAACCTCAAGGCAGGGACAGGGGGAGCAAAGTCCCTACCACTATAGGAGATCAGGTTCATGACCACCTGAGGAACCCAAATGTGCATAAGTCTGTGGGACCTGATGAAATGTATCCCAGCGTCCTGAGGGAATTGGCTGATGTAGGTGCCAAGCCACTCTCCATATCTGAAAAGTCACAGCAGTCAGGTGAAGTCCCAGGTGACTGGAAAACGGGAAATATTGCACCCATTATTAAAAAAGGTAGAAAGCAGGACCCTGGGAATTACTGACCTACCAGCCCCACCTCGGTGCCAGGGAAGGTCATGGAACAGATCCTCCTGGAAGCCATGCTAAGGCACATGGAGGACAGGGAGGTGGTTTGGGACAGCCAGCACAGCTTCACCAAGGACAAATACTACCTGACCAACCTCGTGGCCTTCTATGATGGAGTGACTACACCAGTGGAAAAGGGAAGGGTTACAGATGTCATTCATTTGGACTTCTGTAAAGCCTTTTACATGGTTGCCCACAACATCCTTTTCTCTCAATAAGAAAGATATGGAATTGATAGATGGACTATTTAGTGGATAAAGAGTTGGTTTGATGGTCGAATCCAGAGAGCAGTGATCAACAGTTTGATGTCTGGATCAAACAGTTTGATGTTTGGCAGAGCAGTGATGAGTGGTGTGTCACAGGTGTCTAGGTTGGTACCAGTACTGTTTAATATTTTCATCAGTGATATAAACAATGGGATTGAGTGCATGCTCAGCAAATTTCCTGAAAACATCAACCTGAGTGATGTGGTTGATGTACCTGATGGATGGGATGCCATTGAGAGAGACTGGGACAGGTTCAAGAAATGAGTCCATGTGAACCTTATGAGGTTCAACAAAGCCAAGTGCAAGGTGCTGCACCTGGATCAGTGCAAAACCTGGTATCAATACAGGCTGTGGGGTGAAAGGGTTGAGAGCAGCCCTGCAGAGAAGGACTTTGAGTTTACTGGTGGATGAAATATTGTATATGAGCTGACAACATGTGCTTGCAACCCAGAATGCCAGTGTATCTTGGACTGCATCAAAAGAAACATGGCCAGCAGATCAAGGGAGGTGATTCTGCCTCTCTACTCCACTCTTGTGAGAAATCACCTAGATTTCTGTGTCCATCTCTGGAACCCTCAGTTCAGGAAAGATATGTACCTGTGAGACCTTTCAAGGTTCTTTTCATTAATATTATTATTCTACGATTCCCTATCCATAACAACTTTGGATTTGCTGGAAGTTAATGGGGTGAGGGGAGCTGCAGAATTAAGAGGGCCAAACTGCAAACAGGGCAAACCCTGCTGCAGGTGATGTCGTGGCCACTGAGGCACCATCCCCTGTCCACAAGCAGGGTCAGTAGTGGTGGTACCACAAAGCAGGTTCTGCCAGTTGTCTGGAGATTATCACACACAAATGGATGAGCTGGGTCTGATGTCAAGCCAGGAAGCAAAATCTGTTAAGTGGGGAAGAACATGAGATGGGTCCAGGTGTGGATATACCCATGATGTGGCTCAGGTAGAGTCTGGAGACTGAAATGGAGCCCCCAGGCTCACAGACAGGGTTAGTGGATTGTCTACTGGGATGGGCAATTATGGTCTGTTGGTACTCTCAGGGTCCTGACATTGGTCTTGGTTTATTGGTTCACAACTTCTCTGTGTATTTGTGGTTTACATGTATACGATTCTTGTTCTTTGATCTCTTTATTGTCGTCTCTTTTTTGTTGTTGTTCTCTAAAACCAGTTTTAGCCAAGTCCCACAGCTACTTTCTTTTAATGACTAGTAATTGACCTAGTGAGGTTATTATAGCCCTGCTTCCTCTGGTGCCACCCTGTGTCTGTACTTTCAATACCTCTGCTATTGAAGCCCAAAAAGGCATATATAAACTGCTCAGAGACAGAGTTTTATGTCCTTAAACAGCAAGGAATTTATTGTGACGTTGGGGAAGCCCCCGGCTAGCGCCGGACAAAGAGCTCCGAAGTGGTCAGTGTAAAGGCAGGTAATTTATACAGTTTTTGAAGGTGATTACAACATCCTTGCATACATATTCATACTATTACATTATTAGATTACAATATTCATAGCAGGTGGAGTTAGGGTGGAGTCCGGGGCGTGGTCTTCATTTTGGGGAATAATTTGGTGGTACATCCTGTTACTTCATCGCTGAGTCTGGGGTCCCTGTAGTCTTCCTCACTATGACCTCTCTAACTTTCCATTGTCTTTGTCCCAGTCACTGAAGCTTGGAGAAAGCCCTGGCTTCAGGCCTATTTTACCTATTCAGATGCCTACCCTAGCTTACTTTGCCTTAATTTATTACCTTTAGGCCCTTTGTGTAGTGTTCCTAACATTCTTCTGTGAGTTTGGGTCTGCTGAGCTGAACAGAAGAAGATTTCCTTGTACAGGATAGATATGATAGATATGGAGGGGGTCTTCTTAGTACAAGATGTATTGATTAGCCCTTTGAAGCTTTACTTCGCTTCACTATCACCCCATGACTGTAGTCCTCTGCACTACATTTTTATTCTACAGTAATAGCTGATTCTCTACAGAATAGCTACTGTAGGTACAGAAATACATAAAAATTGTTATACCAGTAGTCACTAGCCCATGCAATCACACAACTAAGACTAGGCTGTGTTACCTGGTTGTTAGAGAATTGTTGTTGTAACTAAGTAAGCTAAGCAGAAGCTGAAGACTAGCTTAGAGAAAATATGACTGACAGGCTCTAGTCCCGCAGCCCTGCAGACCTGGTTCAAAGCCTATTGCCTGATAGGAGCAGTGGCAATTTCTTTGTTTTTAGGCCTGGAGACTAGCAGATAACATGATTAGTTGCTCCTGAATGAGAATACATGCCATTTTATGCTGGTTGCAGGCTTTTACCACAGTGTTCCCTGTATTTTGTTCCGTGCTTTTTGTAGTTTTCATTCTTTGTGTGGAAGTATGTCTGAACATGTGTTTTGGTAGGCTGTTGGGTCCCTTAATTCCTGTGTTCAATTGTTCATTGTCCAGATGAAAGAAATTAAGGGGTGCTTCAATTCTAAAACACTCTTCATCATTTAGGTTGAATTCTTTTATATGACCATAGTTATGTTTGTTTCTGTTCTATTTCATTCTAAAATAAAAATAAAAAAGATACTAAAATCACTTTAATAAAATACAGTTTAGCACCAGCTTTGTGGGGAGGATCTTCACTTTGCTTTTAGATGCGTATTTCTGATTTTAATTTACTAAACTACTCATTCTATTTTAAGTGAAAGGCAAATCAGACATTTGGAATTTAATTTTTTCCTTTAATTATGTTTAACCTCCCCTTTCTTACCCTAATAATCACTACGGTGTAGTTTCTTTTAATGATATTTCTTTAGCAATATGGATCAGTGCCATCATTAATCAAACACTTGCTTAATTTTCCATATCAAAAAGTAATTTGAAATTTTGTTGCATCTCTTTGTCAAATAGTAGTTGCATCTTCTCTGTTTAAATAGCAGCTTCTCTAGATTGTTGTCCATCTCTTAATACTTTTCAAAGCTGAAGCTTCTTTATGTACATTAACAAATATGCTTTTCCTAATTCTAGTGCCAGTAAAAGTACTGCAGAATTCAGGAGTGTGTTTGACACAGGAACTTGGCCATCTCTGTGTTTATGCTTCTACCTCTACAAGTGATGGAAAATAGCTCAGTTTTAATGCTGAGCTATTTTACAACTTCATGGAATTACAGATATTGCTAATCAAACCAGTAATGGGGGAATCAATTTTTTTTCTCTCTCCAAGGAGTCATTATCAGCTAATAGATTCCCAAATCAAATATGCTATTTAAACCACACTGTGCTCAAGTCATTAAATGGAAAAAACTCCCCCTTCTCGAGCCCCAGACCCTTTAAATTAAGAAAATGTGCACTTGAAAATTCTAGTCTCCAACCCAATTATTTTTGTCATTTTCATGGCACTTCACTCTAGACTGGCAAAACACTTTATCAGAATGGATAGTATCTTTTATTCCATTGATTAAGACACTGATTTACTGAACAGCCACACCATGTTATTAAGAAGGTTGGAGTTGTAACTGTAGTTCTGGTTCAGTTTCCTGCTATAAATGTTGCAATTGGAAGGATGCACATCGAAGAGTTTAATATTTTCAGCAGTTTTTAGGAGGCTTCAAAAGTAGGGGCTTCAAAAGTAGGAACATTCATTAATTTATTTCTAATGTTTGATATCACGTTGTTTACAAATCATATAACTAGTGATCTAAGCAAACAGAATTAAATCTTCATGGAATGGCTTTGATCTGGAAGCCTCCAGGATGTATATGTAGGGTGGTTTCTGTCAGTTTGTGAGAATATTTTACATTTTCCACATCTGTCTACTCGGACCCCTGTAAACCTTTAATGACTTATGGATTAGTAGGTATACTTATTTAAAAGAAAATACAGATTTGACGGACAGAAACTTGATTGGAAAAGTTAACCTCTACAAACCACTTTACTTGATGGTTCATATTCTTCTGTGTTGCCCCTTGCTCCTGTTCCGAGTCTTACTTGTTGCTTTGATAAACAAGGAGAAGTATCCTGATTTTCTTTTTCATTATAGGAAAAACTGCTGATTGTAGAAACAAATATTCAGTGTTTACCTGCAGGTCTGTCAGTCTCTTGCAAATTCATACCAATACATATTAAAATGTGAAGCCGCAGTTTCTATGTCAGTGCTTAAGAGTCTTTGATTTATGTAATAGTTACAACTGTGAATCTGTGTTTCCATAATTACAGAGAACCAAAGGCCTGGGGGTACAATGCAGGTTCTGCGTTTTGCACTGGCTCTCTCATTCCTGGATCCCCAAAGCCTGTCTCCTGGGGTGCTTTCCTTCTTCTGCTTTCCTGGGCACTTTCAATTATAGCGGCGGTGAAAAGTAAACAAAGTACTTCCATTTTATAATCATGGAAAGAAGTGGGAAACAGGAAGACCCCAGAAAATGTAGACTATTTTGTTGCTTCTCTTTGTGAGACGAGGAAAGTGGTTCCTGACTTATTCTAGTACTCATCAACAAATTTAACTGGAGTTAGTGTTGGGTGAAGCAATTGCTGCTGTTCCAGCCAGGCCTGCAAAGAAAGCGGGGTGAAGATCCTTTAAAGCTTTGTCTGTGGCAAAACTTCTGTGGGGACTGGAATAATGTAATGAATTTCACAGTGAAAGTAGGTTTGGGGAAGATAGAGTGTGGTGACTCCTGAATTCTGTTAAAGGTTTATAAGCAAAGGCTTGGACTTAAAAAGCTAAACAGTGCTGAATTAGCAACTGTTCAGACAAAGCTGGTTGCAGTCAGTTTTTATCAAACTGTCTTTTTGATAGTAAGATAATATTTCAGTTTAAACAACTAAGTCTTAGTGCTATACTATATTACAGTATTTATCATATTTTTATTTTAATTTTAAAAAAATAATTTGTGTGTTGTTCAGTGCCAGCATAAGAAAGGTACAGATTATTTTTGAAATGTCTGTAACTTATATCAAAAACAAAGCACCACAGAAGAGGAGAAACATGCATTCCTCTTTTTAGCTCCTGTCACTGTCCCTTTTACCTATGTATATGCAAATATTGTAAAATTGTTGAATACTGTAAAATCCTAAAAGTTTTTAGTTTGAATGGACTTCTTAAAAAAAAAAAAATTGTCAATTATCAGCTCACATTCTTCATCTATGTAAACCAAATATTTCTAAGGGTATTAAATGATCCAGTGTAATATTTGGAGAATATGGGGGCGCATTATCTTCTGGGAAAAAAAAAATGACTGGCACAGGAGTCATCCACATTGGCACACAAATATATGCCAATAACTCATTGACACAATAGATTTTAACTGAAATCTAGCTAATAGACTAGCTAAAAATATTTCAGTTCCTTCCATTTGCATCATACCTAATCTCCTGCAAAAGTAGTCCATATTGCTGCCACCTTACTAAATAAACTGGCGTCAGAGGAAAGGAGAGTTTACAATTAGTTCATTCTACAGCTTTTTAAAATCTCTCCTTGCTAGCTTTTTCATATGTGATGTCAAGGTTATAAGGTCTAACATCTTATGACCTGCCAACAATAGAATCAGTGGACTGCAGCACCTCATGAGAAGGATTCTTAGCACACGTTTGATATAATGCATTATCAATCTTCCTTTTAATGGTTCCCAGGCTATTGGACCTCACACTTCTCACTAGTACAAGAATTAATGCCGCCCATCATCCACCTCATACCATTTTAATTTAGGGAAGAAATTCTACATTATTTCAACATAATGTAATGTTATATAATATAATTGGAAGCTGCTTGAAACTGAGTAGAGTCTCAGAACTTCAGAAATAATCCCAGCAGACAGTGAAAGTATGAAGGTCATAATGAGTTTTTGGATATATGGAAATTATCTTTGCACAGTGGAATAAAAAAGAGGAAACTTGGCACCCAGGGGTTCTGTTTCAAGTCCAGTATTAGGGGAGAATCTGATGCTGCCAACAAAATTGATAGTGCAATATGAAAGTTTCTGTAGGGCAGTTGATGTTCAAAAAACAGTCCTTTTAGCACCCCTGCATAACTCCTATCTAGGCTTTCATGTTACTTTTTAATCAGCATGCTGACCTTGGCCTGTTATCAGAATTATTAATGTGACTATAAAACAAGCATCAGAAATTTTAAGTGCTGCCATAGGTGTAATTGAGACAGAGATGGTTTGGTTTTTTTTTTTTTTTTTCCTCAGTGGAATTTTAAATTCTGTCTCCTGTGTGGAAGATGCAAGAACTTGTCTATAATGGGATATGATTCTTTTATTCCCCAAATCATTCCCAGTAAGTCCATCAGATCTGTTCTACAATGACTCTACCAATATAAAAAAAAAGTGTTGCTAGAGCCTTGCCTTTGAAGAAATCTAGGGACACCTAGCCTAGGCTCTTTTTAACATTGCTATTAAAACCTCCAATACTATAACTAATATCACTACTTCTCCAATTATTTATTCCTATTCTATAGTGGAGTATGAGAAGGATTTTACGTAGTTTTCATTTTGAGAAAGTGAATACGAAAGGGGTGGTTAGAATCAGCCTGGGTTGTGTGAGTCCCTTTACAGGACTTGCCAGGAATTTAGTTTGGGTATGAATCTCAAGGAAGGAGATGCTACCTCTGAACTAACATTGTCCAAATAGGGGCAGTCTAGAGCTGTCATGCAGAAGTTAGCCCACTGTAGATCGTTACCTTAAATACTGCAATCTCCTTGTGTTGACAAGAGATGCCTGTGAGAAAGCCAATACCCATAAGCAACATAACCCATTATATTTTGATTACAACCTTCAGAAAAAAAGTTATTATTTAGTTGTCAGTGGTTTGTAAATTCACTGCCCAGCTTGTGGTATGTTGTCTTTTCTAAGTAGGAAAGCACATGGAAGCAATGGCTAGATTAGCATAAAAGAATAGTACCAATAACAAGAAAGAGTAGTATCATCCACTTAACTTTTGAAAGTCTGTAGGAGAGCTCTCGCTGAGTAAGAATTTATAAATCCTTAAACTATGGCTACCTTTAATAAATAAACATCAGTTCTCTATCTGTAAGTATGTGCTTTGGATAAACACACATTTTACAGTGAAATACAGTATATTTGTCAAAACCTTCTCATGAACATTATAGATCAAATCAGGTGATCAGGACAAATTGATAGTCTTTATCTATTAAATAATTACTTATCCTTTAAAAAAATGTGGGAAAATTACTTATTCATGGTTGAAAAAAATAAACCTCTATTGGTTCATTTATTAATACACCCCTAAAGACACGTTTGTATGTGACATAGCATTATTTGTGTTGAACACAGTACAAACAGTATTTCTGGAATGCTTTACAGAGGCTACAAGTGACTGATATTTTGTTTTGGGGGAGTTCTTTGTTTTGAAATCCTTAAATAATTTGGGCTCAGCAGACTGTTTGGGAAAAAAAAAAAAGTATACAATTTTCTGTGTGTCTTTATCTGCCCTCAAAATAAGTAGTTGTGCACCCTACTTTGGTTTGTAATGTAACTCACTTCAGCTCCATGAACACTTATATCTCTGTTGAACACAACTGTGATTGTCATTTGGTTGACCACAGCAGTTGTTTTCTGTACTTTAGTGATCTGGCTCCAATGAAACATTTTTTTCATAAATACCTACTTTTTATAGAAGGAATTCTTAAAAAGAAAAATTAAACTGTTTACACTAGCTCGTTCCTCTGAAATCACAGGCTCTTTCAGTCTCTAGATCTATATATAGGGCAGTAGCAAAAAAAAATAATTGCAAGAAGATAGTGAATTTTGTAAAGGGACAGGAAAAAGAAGCATCGGAAAGAGGAAAGAAAAGTGCCAGTGTACATCCAGGACAGATGATGCATTGAAAAAATATTTTTAAAAAAGAAGAACATCACCCTTTTTCATTCCAAACACAGACCAAGAAACAAAGTCAGTAGAAAGTGGAGCTCAAGTAATTGCACTGAAAAAAAGTATCATTAGCTTATGTTAATTTACCATAGCCCGACAGATACAGAAAGCATGACTGTTTTTTCCAGTTCATAACTAATTTGTTAATTAAAGTGTTCAGAATACCTAATTGGATTATTTAATACATGTGTAGATGGAGAGGGAGGAAAGAAAAAATAATACTGAGCTCTCAAACTTTGTGATTTTTTTTTTTTCCTACAGCAGTCGTTTTCAGAGGCAGCAGTTTCAAATCCATCCAGGGAGAAAAGGCAAATGGGCAGCAGAGAGACAGGGACAGCAAATCACCCAGGCTCTACTGAGCAGCTAGCTTTTTTCAGACAAAACTCAGTTTTGTTCGTTAATTGGTTCTGGTGCTAATGAATGGCTGGTTTTTGGCAGGAAAGTGTCTGGGCTGGTGGTAGAGAGGAGGCAGCCTCACAGACAGCCAGATAGGATCCATGTATCACAGATATAATTTTCCCATATCCTTAGGTACCAGTGTAGCTCTGGCTGGTCATCCCCAGAGTAGCCAGATTCTGCACTTTCAACTACCTTGAGAGACCAGTGTTTAATGACAGTCTCTCAAGCAGCACTGGGACATTAACCTGTAAATAGTAGAGAAATCTCTTTTGGTGTTCTTACTGGCTTCAACTTGAAAATGCAGACTGGATTAGCTGTCCAGCTCTGCTTAGAATACTTATATTTTGATTTGCACTGGAGCAGGAGCTAATGGTCTGAAACATGGGGTGGTTGACTGGTTTATATTTTCTGGGCAGTGTAATATACCTGATCCTTCTCTTTGTTACTCTTTGTCATCAGCTGCTTTGAACTTGTGCCATACCTTTAAGATATGCACAAAGTTCTGACACCACTTCTAAATGTCATTAAAACTTGTATTGTTTTTATTTAGTATGTGTCAGAAGCATTCATCAAGTTTTCATTCACAGAAGTATTACCTGTACAGGGAGAGGTTACTGTTAGTATTAGATGATGCATGGGTGTGAGTGCCAGAGTAGTATTGCCAGTGACAGGTTCTTGCCTGCTTAAAGACAATTTTTCACAGAAGGACATCAGTCCTTGCAAATTAGGCACCAAGTTATGTAATGAGGTAATGCAAAGATTTCATACTTTACCTCTGATATCTGATTTCAATTCCTAGAACAGAGAGTGGAGTTTCATGTGCTGCATCAAAAGAACTGGGGTGAGCAGATCGAGGGAGGTGATTCTGCCCCTTTGCTCCACTCCTGTGAGAGCCCACCTGGAGTACTGCATCCAGCTCCAGGGTCCCAAGAACAGGAAGGACATCCACCTGTAGATAGCCCTCCTCTGGACTCACTCCAAGGTGATTAGGGGGATGGAGCAGCTCTCCTATGAGAAAAGGCTAAGAGAATTGGGACTGTTTATCCTGGAAAAGAGAAGGTTTAGGGAAGACCTGATTTCAGCCTTTCAGTACCTGAAGAGAGCCTACGAGAAAGTGGGAGAGGGACTTTTTACAAGGGCTTGAAGTGACAGAACAAGGGGGGCTGGCTTCAAACTGAAAGAGAGTAGGTTTAGATTAGAGATTAGGAAAAAAATCCTTTACTGTGAGGGTGGTGAAGGACTGGAATAGGTTACCCAGAGAAGTTGTGGATGCCCCGTCCCTAGAAGTGTGTAAAGCCAAGTGGGATGGAGCTCTGAGCAGTGAAAGGTGTCCCTGCCTGTGATGGAGGGGTTGGGAACTATATGACCTTTAAGGTCCCTTCCAATCCAAACTATTCTATGATTCTATTTGAAAAGCTGGCACCCTATAATTAAATTTTAGACAATATAAATTGTGAGACTTGTCTGAAAAATGTAGAGTAATTACATGTTAGAGTTCAGCTAGATGCCTCTTTAAACCAATGTCTCAAGAGGAACATGTTTACACTAGAGATGGCACACTGAACAAGCAAATTGGAAGACTTCATCTTCCTCAGACACTGGAGCTACTTCATTTGCACAGATCAGTGAGAACATGTGAGATCAAAAAACCCAAAACTTTGATATAGGAAAACCGTACAACTTCTTTTGACAGGTTCAGTACATTTAGGAACAGCAGAGGCTCTGATAGTTTAGATATCCCGTGATTGGTTTTGTCTACAGATACTCCAGACTAAGATACAGAGCTTTGTGAGTCTCATCTGGAATTAAGGCAAAGATGCAGTGAGTTAACAGAAAATGCACTGTCAGCTTTTCCCAAGGTCAGTGCCCCTGCCAAATGCTAGGAGTGTTTCACCCTCTCCTGCACACAAAACACGGGTTTTCCTTACACAGATGGGTGTAGTGCAACTGATAGATTGCAGCTTTGAGCACAGCCAGAGCATTGCATTTCCCAAACAAGTCATAAACAAGTATAAATGCTGGTAGAAATGGGAGCTATTTGGCTACCATTATAACCTCCTAGTACAGTTGTATGCTGAAAGAGGGAAAAGAAATAATGTGATAAAATGAGGGTATTTGTTGCAGAATGGGAGAGTGCAGCTATTATTCATGTTTCAGCTTTTGCTCAGTTTATTCACAAGAAAATCTGAGCTACACACTAAGATAGAGAATATTAATACTTGTTTTTCCTCTATGTGCGTTACTACATGTCAAAAAAAAAAAAAGTCTCTGAATCTGGAAGAGTCTGACTTAGCATCCAGTCTCATATTATAGATTTGCTGTTGGTTTCTCTCTGTTTTGTCTCACTCAGATGAAACTATTTTTTTTAGCTCTTCTTGTGTGTAAGACTCATTTGAACATTGATAAAAATTACAGACATTTGAAGGAAAAAACACTGCAGGGTGAGAAACTCTAGTTGTAACTAAGAAGCAACAGTTTAGTTATGCTGACACAGATACCTACACATATATAAAATAAAGCTGTTATACTTTATGTTCTTCTCTGCATGGAGATTTGGTGTGTTTAGCTAAGGACCAAGCAATCCTCAGAAGAAATGTTAGTAGTAGTAGTTTAACCCTATCTGCACTGTTTTTCTTCTGAAATGATCCATTTGTTTGGCTGTGATATGTTGTTCATATAAGGGAATATCATTCTGTATTGAACTTCTTTGTCAGTTTGTCAGCCAACTTAGAAACAAATTATTATCAGCAACGAGCTAACTTATTTTCATAGACCTGAACTTTTTTGATTGCTTCTAGGACAGATTGTTGTTTCTTTTAGTACAGACAAAATTTATTCTCTATGACAAAATTTTTTTGAGTGGTCAATTTTCCAAGTCATTTATTATTAGATAATTTTTTCCTACTGTGATTGATGAGGCTGTATAGTTTGATAAGCAGTGGGGAAAAAAAAAAAGCTAACTAGCTTGAAAAGCTGCTTTTTGAAAAGTTGTATTTTGAATGTCTTTGCTTTTCAATATTGACTACCATAAAATTTAGCATTCCTGCTGGGCTTTTAGGCACTCAGCTCCTAGTGAGCTGATTTTGCTTTGGTTAAGAAAGTTGTCAGAAATTATTTGATGCTTGTATGGATCAAAGGATCTTACGGTACGTAAAAATAGGCGCTTGATTTTGTCTATAATTATATAATATTCATAGATCAGGAATGAATAACCATAAGTTATCTTGTAGGTATCTCTGTCTTCTTAGCTTTTGTTAGTATAGGCTGAAAATGACTGTTTTGAGGGAAAAAATCAGGTGACATTGGATAATGAAAAAGGTAAGTATAACAAGAGTATTGCTTAGTGAAACAGGGCAGTGTGCTCTTGCTGAGAAAGAAATTGTGGGTATTGCATTGTGCTGCACTGAGAGGGCTTTAGCTGACATTTTGCCAAATGTAGAATACATAGAAACTAGATGTTTTTTAATACACAAGCCAAATTCTTGTGTATTAAATTCTTTCTTTTTTTTTTTTTTTTTCTTTTTTTCAATGTATACTGAGAGAGATGGTACTTGAACTTCTTTCCTTTCTTTGGTATCAAGAGGTTCTGTGTTTTCTGTGGTGGAGAAACAATCTATGACAAAAGGCAGTGCTGGGATTATTTGATTTGCTGACTTTATCAATTGATCAGCAGCATTCCCCATTACACATTTTGGATACGTGGAGGTGATTGTTGCTCATACATGTTGCTTTCAGGTGAGATTTGGTTTTTTTTGGGAGGGGTGTTCTTTCTTTTCTAATCGTGATTGACCAGTTTCTAAATTAGGCTAAATGGTACTCAGCTATCAAGAAAAAAAAGTTGCATGCTAAATTTAAAAAATAGCACTTTTTGAGAGACCAGAGAAGCTATTAATTAAGAGCCTAAATATTGTGAACAATCTCTAAAAGATGCTTTAATGATCTTCTAGTTTCTGGGCAAAACCAAATTCTGCATATTATATGCAGAATGTATTATCTTAAATGTGCTGGTGATGATACTTAGGATCTTTCCTTCTCTTGAAACAAGAAGTAGTTTAGAATTCAGCTAAGGCTGCAACCAGCATATTGACTGATGGCTATTTGGTGAGGCATGTCCAAAGTCATCTGGAAAAGAGTACTATAGCTAGGGATCAAAACTGAGACTCCAGAAACTGAGTAGCATTTGGCAATAAATATTTTTAAACATTTCAGTTCTCAGGTTTTCATTAGAATTTAATTAAGGAATTGAGCCCTTCACAGGGAATGTTTTTTCTGCAGTTGGAGCAGAGGCTGGAGTACCTTGTTTATAAATATGTGCTATTTGCCACCCTTGAGAAAAAGCTGCTAGTTTACTAGCTCACTAAGTGTGATATGGCAATTCCTGTGCTCTTATCTTGTTCTCTTACAGCTGATCCCTCCGTGAGGCCGGAGTCACAATGACAGGGTTTTCTGGGAAAATCTAAGGGCTTATCCTATTTTATGGATGATTACAACAATTTCAGGCTCTCAGACTTGTCTACAAATGCAAGGAAGTTTAAAAGAACATGGGAAGTTGACTACAAATAAGAAAGAAGACAGGAGAGACCTCAAAAAAAAAAAAATTTATTTACCCTATTGGCATAGGTCCAGTGCATATTGAAAACTAAGAGTTGGGACTATGAAGTAAAAAGTACAAAAAAAGTTTCCAAGTTAACAGAGATAAGAAAACAACATGAAATAAGCCTTTGGTTTGACGAAGGTGTTGGAGTTACCAGAATCATTAAGCCATAATATTTCTAGTCACGTGGAAAGAACTTTTTCCCACCTTTTTTTCCACCCTGCTCCTTTTTCCCACCATCTTCCATTACATGAAAACAGAAGCAGTCAAATTTTAGGGTAGGGTTTTCTGTTTCTTGTTTAGAAGGTTGCCACGTTGCTGGTTGCATAACTGCAAAAATAGATTGCCTCCATTGTCTAACATGACTCATGAAACACAGCTATAAAAGTGATTATAACAACTTCAGAAACTTGCCATATATTACATTACAAGCAAGGAAATTGAAGGCTGTAATCATGGCTTTTATCTTGTTAACTTGCCCTAAGAACTTGAAAAAGGTCTAAACATTACAGCTAAGGAATAGGATGCTGCTGATCAGAGTAATGAAAAGCATTATGAGATTTCAGCTTTCTGTCAAGGTGCTAGAATCTATTACATAAAGTAATTTAATTATACACTTTATTATCTATATTAAGTATGAATTGACTGGTTTACTTCCAGAATTTTCAATTAAGTATAGACATCATTTTTCCATAATACCAAAAGCTCATTGTTAGCATTTTGCAGAAGTCCTTTGCCCAGCAGAGGTGGTACTATTAACTGTTCTCCTTCTCTCTCCTACTTGTGTATTAGATAAATGTTATTAATTCCATTTATGATACCAAAGATTGAAAAAACTCCATGAATGGCACAAGTGTCCCAACAGATGCTGATAACATAATTTAAAATCTAATGTTGGTACTGGAAATCTAATATGGACTGCTATTATGGATGATTTTAAACTATCGACAGTTCCAGCCAAACAGAATATTTTTCAATGCATTGAATGTGGGGTCTATAGGAAACTTAATTAAAAAAATTGTGCCCAGAGTTGGTTTTGTTATTGATCGATACCAGCTGTACTCATAAGTACTGACGAAGTTTTAAATAATGTATATATGCAACTTTCTGACAAGCTATATTTAAAACATGCTCCCACTTCCTACCCCCCACAAAGGGAAACTAAGGGTTTTAAAGATCTAGAAACTTGTAGCTATTTTGGCAAATTTAATAGGAATGAGCTAAATTGTAGGAGATTACATGAAATTGGAAAGAGGAGAAAAGAGATAGGGACTTGCAAATGTACATAAGAAAAATGACTCTGTTAAATTAAATTCTGTAAATTTTCCAGGCAAGTTTAGCACACAAATCCCTTTGTGTTCTGAATATTTAATGGAAAGTGTGTCGGTATTTTTACTTTATAATTTACATGAAAAACATAAGGTTACCAATAACATGAATTCAGATCTGTTCAAACAAAGCTGCATTGATATGCAGTGCCTATAGAGCTAATTCAGTAAACTGCTTTCAACAAATTAGGACACACTTCAGAAAGTAGTTGTCATACCACTATCTGGTTCAAACTGAAGGGATATGCACTGTGAATAGTGTTAGTGAAGGAAGATTATGTAAAAAAACTGAACCAGTTGTGTTTGTTTCCAAAGGGACCCTCAGGCCAGAGAGTTAGTAAATGTCTTTCCTGCATTTTATTAAGCTAATGTACCATGTCTGCATTTGATTTCTTTTTATTCCCAGAGGGATTATATTGTTCTTTTTAACTATGTTTGAAAGTATAGAATGTGCATCTAGAATATAAAATGGAGCATCAGACTTTCCCTTGCCAGATAGGTAGATGAAGCTATAAAATGATGTTCAACAATTTATCTAAGAATTTCTTTGGAAGAATGGCTTGTGTCAAATACAAGAGGTAAACTCCAAATGATAAAGCTAACCTTTTAAAACAATTATCCCCCCATAAAAAGAGTTATTGTGCAATTTTTTAGTCTCTGTTGGTCGTTTGGTCAGTTAAAATCTCTGGAAGCATCTGAAATTCAGTTTAATAGCACAACAAAGTTTGGTTACAAGGGGGAAAGGTGAAGTTTATAAACATACTTTCAGGCTGTAGGTACAAAAAAAGCAAATTCCCTCCTCCGTAGGAGAAGATCAAGGACTTCAGCTTTCTCACAAAGCTCAATCCCATGGAGAGGATCCTTTCATGTGTGAGAAGGTTTGAGGGGCTTGTTTGCATTTGATGCCATGTGGTAATTTATCTCAGTCAAAAAAGATATGTTAAATCTATTGCAGTACTGGTACCCTCTGTATTACAGCTCTGTCTGTTACCTCAGATTCCATGAACAGTTGTGGATGGCTAATGGAAAGAGACATCATATCATAAGGAGAGAGACCACCAAGAAAAGTTTTGCCATTAAAAAGCTGGTGGCTTTGGCAGAGGCGTTGTTAAGTTTGTGGCAGCATGCATTGGTCATCAGCCTGATTAAGATGTGTAATAAAAATTGCTGTGTTTTTGGAACACTGGCATGTATGTGGACATTTTGCTGTTGCTTGATTCCTGAGACTTGCCACTTCAGAAACTCAGCTTTAGTGTTGAAGAAACTTGCCAGTGCAGGTCTGGCATGATAGAGTGTAACACAATATGTTCTGACTAGCTTGTAATCCTTCAGCTGATGAGTGGAGCTCCAGGGATGTTAACATGACACAAGCTACTGTTTTAGATCACTTTCCATGGTGCTTGGCAATGCTAGCCTTAAACATGAATTTGTCAGGCAAAATTGTACAAAGCAGGAGAAAATCAGTGGCTACTAAAACTATTTTAGTTACTGTGCGTTAAGAACTTTTATGATAAGAGCTGGGAATGTTGAAATGTTGGCCATGATCCAAACACGCACTGTGCCAGGAGAGATGTAACAGAGAATTTCAAGTCTATGAGTAAAGATGGGTAGAAAACCTATCCCTGAGGAATCTTGTGTCCAAAATACTTGACTACATTCCTTCATCCATTAAGAATCAAGAATGAAGCTTTTTTTCCCCCTGATCTTTGTCAAAGAATATTTAATTACAGTTACCTTGGCTTTCGGATTTCTGAATGAGTTTCTAAATCCAGCACTTGGTCTTGGGCGTTGCTGAGCTCGCTGTCTGGTTTTACAAGATGCACTCATCTCTGTTCTAAGGTCATTGTGCAGATGCTGACACTACTCATTATTATCAGCTGTAGGCACAATATAGAGAATTTTAGACCTGGTAGCAAAACATTGCTAAAGGTGTTGCATCTGTCATAGGGTAAGAGCTGGTTAAGCTCTTACTTTTGTGACTCTAGTATTTGTCCAGTGATGCTAGCAAATGACTGTTGAAGGAAGATGTTTTCTGTTGCCATTTCACTTACTCCATTGTGAAACTATTGGTAAATCTTTTGTGATAAACTGCTTTTAGTATATTAGAATCCTTCTTTTTCAAGTCTGTTGCATTAACACCTAACTTCCTTTACAAAATGAAAGATTAAAAGTTAATACCTAATTTTCTGCTCTTCTCGTACCCTTTTCTACTTTTTCTTCCATTATGAGTTCAAGAAATACACTGTATGTTTCTCCATCTCTGGGTTCTTTGTNTGGGGGTGCATTTTTGGGTTTTTTTTGGGGGGGGGGTCTCTACTATGCGTCAAAAATACTTATTCGAAAAAAAGGGGGGATTGTTGACCTTGTGACATCAGGTAGGAAATTATGGAAGTTAAAGAAACCCACTTCCAGGAGAGTGAAGTTTCCCAATATCAAGATTAAAAAAAAAAAAAAAATCAAATTATATAATGAATAAGTAAAGTTCAATGTCATATGGCAAGTTAATGTAATATCTTAACATGTAGAAAATAGTTGCTAGTGCTGACTTTGCAATATAGATTTTTTTTTTTTTTAAGCAAGTGTGTAAAATCAGAATTTATTAATGAACTGTCTACAAGAGTAGAAGTGTTACCTATCTTACCAAATTTAGCAACAGAATTTTGGGAAAGGTTTGAGCCTCTGCTCATTGGAGCTTCCTAGGGAACAATGATTCAAGGAGAGTAGGAGACCATTTAGGAAATCAGACCCTTCTTTCATCTCAATAATGTGAAATCCCTTAACCTATGTAAAAGAGTCAGATCATACAATGTTAGAAAAAAAATTAGCGAAAAAAAATACTTAATGGCTAATTTGCGCCCAAAATATCTCTCCATCATTTTGCCTGTGGAAGGTCCTCTATTGCATTGCTCATACCCTGCTATTTGCTATCTGCTAAAGTTAGGCTGACCTGGTGGAGTTTTTCGTATTTGCCAAATATAACAAAACATAAAAGTGAAAAAAATTGCAGTGGCCTCATAAGCATTAGCTGACTCTCTTAAATGCTGTGATTTTATGATGTTTAATTAACATTGCCAAATCATACGCTAAAATTATGGCATGTCTCTAAACCTACAATTAGTAGCAGTTATTTTTTCTCTTTCATTTTTTTAAAAAAACTATGTATTTAAACCTCTGTATTAACCATAATTCATATAGTTATCATATTTAACTTTCCATTCTTAAACCATGTTGTTTTGCCTGTTTAAAATATTTTTATAGCACAATAATCACAGGAATCAATTTTTTTCAGAAGTAGTGATTTAGGTAGTGGTGCTTTAGAAGCCCTTGTTCCATACTTATTTCCTGGGCTTCTGCCACAAGGAAAATCCCTCTGTCTTCAGTAGGAATGGTATACGTGTAGCTGGAATTAGAGTAGGAGTAACTGTCCGTGATAAGCAGTTTTCTTCAATATAAAAGCGAATCAGGAGAGCATAGAAGTTATGGAAAAGTTGTCATACAGTTGCATGGATGTTCCTGGACAACTTCTCTCGAGCTGTAGCAGTGAGTTTCCTTGTCTAGGCTCAGAAAATGGAAATTTCATTGAAGGCTGTTAAGATTTGCTTGTTTCAGCATGCAGAAAAAATCACGATCTTTATTGTTGAAGAGAATTGTGTAATCTCTAGAAAGGCAGTTATACCTTTGTGGGGATATAACCTTAGGTTGTGCATGTATGATGAAGTAGGAAAGATTATTAGCTTTAACATTACAGCATCTTTTAAAAAGTTTCAGAATACTATTTATTTTCACAATTGTCTGTGTGAGGTGAATGATGTGTTACAGTGTTACTTGTGGACATGCACACTAAAGCTATTTTTATCCTCACTTAGGTGTTTGCTTGCCTGGGCAATGCTTCTGCCAAGTGGGGTAATTTCTGCCTTGAACACTCCTTTTATAGCTGTGGCTGTTTCTTTATCTGCCAACTGCTCCTCTGTATCGACAGAAATTATTTAGGTACAATCTGCAGTCTAGCTCTTTGAGGTGGTGTTGTTTTTTTTTTTTTCCTTGGTGGGGGAGTGTGTATATTGAGCTGGTCTAGACATGCAAAAGTTCTTTCAGCTTCTCAGTAGTGTCGAGTTTTGAATGACAGTGTTGAAAAAAATGCATTCAGAACAAGTATTTCAATCTGTAGCCTGAACAGCTTAAGTGAAGAGTGTGGAAAGCGCAGAGAGATTAATTTCAGCCTGGGGAGCCGTGCCATCCTAAGTGTGTGAGAGGCCTAAGGGAGTCAAGGGTAGAAATGGGGATGATTCAGGACACCTGAAGTTAAATCCTGCTTTGAATCTTCCCCCAGACTCTGCAAGTTGAACCTTCCTACTCTATAGCTAGCTTTTCCGTACTCTCATCCCTTCTCTGGGTTAAAATTTTAAAAAGAACTGGTTAGTAACTAAAACGTATCAGATCAGTTAGTCCCACATGGGTAAATTAACATTTGATGCAACTGATAAGAGTCGTGTTACTTTTATTAATGTTATAACTTTTAACTTTTTCTTCTGGCTTTTTTTTTCCCCTAGTACATGATTTTTGTATACAGTGCTATGTTTTGGCTCCAAGGAGTATAAACTCGTTAGGGAACCATCATTATTTATTAGTAGTTTATCACAGACTTCAGGCGAATTGTTGCCCTAAAAAGTTGAATTCTACTGTAGTATAGTCATATCTTAAAATGAACATATTAGTTTGCAAATTAAAATAAAGAATAAAATTGTTCCTCCCATGTTGTTGCAACTCTGCATGTGATATCAATAAATGTTATGGTATTAGCAAAATAAAAGGCTTAATTGAGCTTTCATGATTAAAATGGATGCAGTATTGAGTAATCCTTAAAAATAGATTTTTTTTTTTTGTTAATAGAATGCATTTTATTAATGGAGAAAAAAGGAAAGGATCTGGATACTGCTTGCAATATATGTGTAAATGAAGAAAATAATTATCTTTTAGCTTTGCTAAAGCAGAAAATGATGTCAACCCCTTGATTCAGCTGTACATTAGATTTAAAAAGTCATCTCTCAGTATTTCACAATTCTATGCTCCTGCTTGTTGAAGGAAAAGCAGGAGAGGGAAGCATGTTTACTAAGATGGATTGAACAGCGCCAGCAGAATCTGCAATATCTCAAGCAAGGTCTGATTTGCAGAAGCATTTGGAAGCAGTGGCTAATCAATGAGGCAGGTAGGGAAGGATCTTGTCCTTTTCTCGGGGTTGCGTCAATACAACATAGCCACAAATAAGAGGACAGTATAGCTCCTTAACTGTTAATTTTCTAGGCAATTTCCATACAGAAAATATTCAGAAAGCTACTTTTAACTATTCAAAGACTTTCAATTGCATTTATTTTTTCCCTGATTTATTCTTTCCCTCAATATTTTTTTTTTTTAACAAATGAAAACGTCTTTGTGAAAATTCGATAGCTTCACTCATAATTTTTTTTTTGGGAAAATATCAAAATGCACAGTGATTTTAGAATCATTTGGATTGAAAACAGCTTCTCAGAAATTGCTGTAAAATGGGAATTCAGGCTGACATTCTGAGCAGATGGAAAAAGTATATAGAGGAAAATCAGGTTTAGCCTGGATAGGAAACACTAGGGAAAAATCTTTAACGTGAGTATCCCCTTGGATGGTTTGTTTCTTGCCAGTCTCTAAAGAAGAACCTTATAAAAAAAACCCCAAGCAAACAAACCCAAACCAGACAAACAACATAAATAACAAAAAACTGGTAGAAATGGACAAAGAGTAGGTAGCAGAGTAGAAAAGTGAGCAGTCTTTAGGTTCTGTAGCGGTCCAGGAGATGAGCCCTGGGTGTTACAAACATCAGTAGCAGCAGACAAAGGTTGGCTGATGGTAATCATTAAGGGAGCTGGACTTCAGAACTACTGTCATTTTTTTTCTACTTGCTGGGCTAAAATCCTTTCAGAGCCTGAAACAGCTGGTGGGAGTACATCATGAGCAGGGCATTTCAAGGGAGAAGATTTTCTTGTGGGAGACATAGACCGGGAGATTTGGAGTTTAAAAAAACATAGATAGAAACCAGATAATGATTATAATGAAATAATCATGTAGCTTCTATTTGTTAACAGTGAGAATTTCACAGCAGTGTTGTTTGCTTATCACTAGAACACTGGTATATGCTGAAACTCAACAGCAAAAACTGTATTCACTACAGGATCTCACACAGAAAGTCTCTGCAAAATGGGAGGTTCAGCTTTTATCTTTTATCACTGAAGACTTGTCACAGAAAAAGATATGTAAGCCTGAATTATGGCATTTAATCATCTTTCATGTACAATCATTTGAGGGAAAAAATATTAATCAAGATGAGCTAGAACATCACAATATAACTTTCAGAAATTCTGCTTTGCCTTCCATCAGCTTGTGAGCTCCACTAATGGAAACAGGATGATTTAGGTGACTTAAATGTTTAGGCACCTTATTGCTATTGAAATGGAATAAATCAGGTGCTAGAGTACCTTAATTCCTTTTCCTCTGTCATGTCTACTAAAGAGGAATCAGAGCAGTTACAAGGAAGTGTCATAATGAGCTCATATCTGGATTTCAAATTAGATAAATGCTATTCAATCACAGTCAGTAAAACTTCACTACTCTTGATCTGACCATCATTAAAATCTTGGATAAGAATCTGCTAACTGGGGCTCAATTGCTCAGCAGAGACACTGCAGAGGCAGTATCTGCTATGAATTAACTACACACTTGCTAGTTCTTTCTAGGGGTATGACCTGAATTGTCAGGAAAGCCCCAGTGCTGCAATGCATAAACATGCAATGAAAGATTCGTGTCATGGTACTTGAAAAGAGGATGTGAGGAAAGGGAGATCTCTATACTCTCTGTCTTGTCTTTTGTATGCCACTGTGGTTATTTTGTATGCAAGAGATTTGTATGCCAGGTTGCAGTGATCCGTTGCCTTACCTCAACTTTCTGTCTAGAAAACAAGAAAACACCTCATGGAGAAGAAGCTGTTTGATGCCTTCAATACAGATGATGTGCACAGAATATTTAAATCTCGTCCAAGTTTTGTTTAAGATTCCATTAGGATGCAGTTTGGAATGAGCTTCTTTTTGCATGTGTAATTAGAAAGCAGAACAGATGGGAAAGGCATAGTTTAAAGTGATGTGTTCATTAAAATAACCAAAGCTGGGAAATGTTTGTTCCTCAACAGTGGATTCAGGATATGAGACTCCTCAGGTTTATGACATTTTTCCCCCCATTTTGATTTGAATGTGAATGACAACAATGAGATCTCTTTTGCATCATTTTTATTGTTAGATATCAACACTGTTCCTTAGGGCAGATTGATTGTTCATTCCTTCGTTCCCTCATATGTGGTTTGTGCTCAGTTAAGATATACTAGGAAGCAGTGGGTATTAAGAAGCAGACACTACATCAAGGGATTTATTTTAATTGCATTTACTGTAAGAAAGATCTATTGGGATTTAAAAAATAATATAGTGATTTTAATGTTCTTTTAAAAAAGATCTGTGTGGACTGTATCCTGATAACTACTGTTATCCCTTGGGTTATTTCTACTTTTAACTTTCAGGGTTTTAAATGAAAATGAAATCATTTTAAGAAATATAATAAGGTTTTTTTATACACACACACATACATAGAGTCTAATTTTTTACTAGAAGGAAAGTCTTCTAAAACTAGTCTAACAATGTATAAAACATATATGCTAAAGTGAATAAAGGCTAATCCTTACTCTCTCCACTAAAAAAAAAGAAAAAAAAATGTTATATAGTTTAAAGGCATGAAAAGTATTCTTTATCAGAGGGTTTAAGCTACACCAAGGGAAGACATCGTTAAGTGCCACTAGAAATCGGCCGATCTATTCTCAGGGACTTGTCATGGACACTGGATAGGCTGGTGTGCTACTTCAGCCTTTCAACAGTCAAGATTAATGCTGATGCTAACCTCTCTGTAGACTTAGATCTTTCAGCTGCTATGAGGCAAGGCTAATTTGAAGAATGAATATTGGTTCTTATCAATCTTCTCCTACCCATGCAAAATTGAATTTTATTAGATGCATTTTATAAGGAACTTGGAACTTCAGGAGTTACTGGAACCCAGTTCTTGCTGCACCTCCAGAAAGCTGCTGTTGAAACTCGTGGGGAGGTAGGATGTAGGTTGCATCTAATTAGTCAGTTTTTAGCAAATAAGGTCTGATTTGGGGTAAATTCCAATAGTGAATTCTAGAGAAGAGGATATTTAGTCATCCTTTCTGTTCTCTTCTTCTCTGTGGTATTCTGCAAAATGAATATAGGTAATTTTAAATAGAGGGTGACTATGATCGTGCTGCTATTTTCTCAGTATTTGTTGCTTTCTAACTATCACCCTTTGCTTATTCTTAAGCACAGTGTTCATTATTTGCCCATCATTAGTGTCATGTACGGTCTTGTTTTCAAATGCACAGCTGCCGTTACGTGGTGGAAAGAGGAGCCCTTCAAACATGCAAAAGCTACTACTCTGAATCATAAATCCATATTTAGCTAGAACAGCTGATGGATAGAAGAAATAAACAGAATAAGGAAATAAATGTTTGCCCATACCAATATCAGGAAAAGATTGTTTCAATTAGAAGTGAAGCCTTGTATGAGGACAAGAAGCAGCTTGAAGTGCAAGGTCTTTAATCATCCAAGACTTCTGTACATGCAGAACTTTTCTCAGTGTGACTAGACCCACTCAGTGTCATATTATTCATAGAATCATTGAGTGCCCTTAAACATCATCTAGTTTCAATGCCTTCTACTAGACCAGGAAGCCTCGTTCAACTTGGCCTTGAACACTGGCAGGAATGGGGCCTCTACAATATCTCTGGGCAACCTGTTTCAGTCTCACCACCCCCACAGCAAAAAAATTTCTTCCTAACATCTAATCTAAACCTACCCACTTTCAGTTTGAAGCCATTCCCCCTTTGCCTGTCACTACATGCCCCTGAAAAACATCTCTCTCCATCTTTCTTGTACTGGAAGGCCACAATTAAGTCACCCCAAAGTTTCTCTTGAAACAATGAACAATCCCAGCTGTCTCAGCCTGTCTTCATGGGAGAGGTGCTCCAACCCTCTGAGCATCCTTGTGGCTTCTTCTGGACTTGCTTCAACAGGTCCACATCCCTCTTATATTGGGGGCCCCAAAGCTGGAAGAATGTCATCTGCTCTAGGTGAAGTCTTTATCTACAATGTATAATGAAATGGAGAGAGGAGGACAAGGCAAAAAGGAAAACCGCCATTGATGTCCTACTTAAGTATAATGGTGACAAACAGTGCAGGCAGATTTATGCTGTTTAGAAGTTCGGGTCTCTTATATTGTTTTCTTTATTGTTTACTGTAGAAAATGGCTGCCCATATTTTCTCTGAAGTGCAGTAAATGAATGATCTCAGTATTTCAAAGATTTCCTTTTGGTCTTGATTTACCTTTTATGCAGCAGAATGACAAGCAGTGTCTTGGAAAATAGCAAGGTATCAAACAGTATTGATTTCATGCTATTGCAGTGACCTAGAAAGTATTATTTCTCATTGAAAGATTTTGTTGTGTTTTCCCCATACAAATAAGCAGATTGAAACAGAGAATGTTTTAGGTTATTATTAGGTATTTAAAAAGGCATATTTTGTTTTCTTGCTGAAAGGCTATAGAAATATTCTATGATTAGATGAATTGTAACTACCACAAAACCTACATCTTATATCTATTGTTTTTCATAGTTTGTTTTCTAGTGAAATTTCTGAGTAAGGATCCTTTCCTTCTTTAATTCACATCATTGGAACCTTTTTATTACTGATTTGAAAAGAGTTGACTAGACTTATTGCAGTACTGGTATTTTTAATTTTGTGATTTGAAGTAGGGAATAATGGACAAGTGTGACTAAAACAAGAGTGGATCCTTCTAGTGGAAATTAATCTTTCGAGTTTCAGTCATGAATGAAGACTAAAGTGCCAAATTTTCAAAAGAAAGATTTCTAACTGAAATGGAACAGAAATTTTCAAAAAGTGTCCCCCTTCTTGTAGATCTGTAAATTCAGTAGCCTAAAAGAGTTCAGATAAAAATCTAAAATCTGTATGCCTACCCCAGCTTTGCTACTTACGGGCAATTCATCAGGGGAAATGATAAGAAAGTAAGGCCAAAGCATCACATAGAACTTTCTTCATGTACAGTAAATGGGAGGTAGCTTACTCAGCTTTGAATAGGTAGCTGAAATATGTAATTAATTTAAAAAAATAATAAAAATTATACATGAAAGTTTGAAAAAATAGGCCAACATTGACTTGAATCCTTTATACTAGAAATATGTTAAGTGCTATATTTTACATGTGTCATTCAGAGATAGACTATGTTTTTATATTGTTTTTTGTTCCAGAGAATGAACCTGTAGAATAAAATCCAAAAAAGTATGAAATGCATTGGAGTTTTCATAATTAAAAAAAAAGTGAAATCTTTGAACTTCAGCTCTTGTAATGAAACTAGTACCATTTGTTAGCAATTGTCTTTATTTGGTAAAAAATCATAACAAAAAAACTTTTACAAGTTCTTAGCATTTTGAATATAGTTTTATGTCTTCTGAATAAGAAGTGAAACTGAGTGTGTTTTTCAGTAGTTTGGTCAGTCTGAAGCAAGAGCAGATCACATGATTTTCTGTAGCTTGTTTTCAAAATAAAGCTTTATGAAACCTTTCATAGCCACCTTTTTACCACAGGTACGCTCTATCTGGCTTTGCTGATAAAGACTTGTAGGCTTTTGTGCACAGGAAAGTTTCTTGGGTGCTTGGAAATATGTGGTCCACATTCTCAGTGTTGACTTTACTGTTGCTGAACTTGCAGTTCTCTATTAACAAAGATTCATGTACAGTCAGTCTTGCTCAAGTTGGAATGAGTTGCCTTGTTTGTGGTGTAGAGTGCTATATAATATAAATAAGAATATCCAGTAGCTTTCTTGGTTAATCTCACTGAATCAATTATTTTGGCTGCTGAGTGGGTGAATATGTTTAATTATATCAAATTCTGGAATGGTAAGAAAATGGGAAGTAGATATTGTCTGCAATTGATTTTATTGCACCTTTACCGCCAAAAAAATGTCGTAAATGCTCCTTACCTTTGTAAGGAAAGTAAACTGTATTATATGCATCTGTTTAATATCTTTAAAACAATTTTTAGTTATAATCTATTTCTGATTTGTAGCTCACAATGAATTTATAGTATACTGATAATATTTATCATTAAAAGGCAGAACATGAACTAAAGGGAGCATACTATGAAAAAACATGTATCAAATGCCTTTTTTTCTTCCATAATAAAAAGTGCAAATAATGAATATAATAAAATTCAGAATATAGCCTGTAACCATTAAAAATGAACTCTTTACACTAAGGTGTGAATAATAATACTGAATAGCAATTATTCAACAATTTTATTACTCCACTGCAGCTTCAGTACAACATAACGCCCATTGAAAAATACTAATGTGGTGTCACTTTGCTGCTTCCTTAAAGATAATTCATTATTCTGCCATAATGTATTGGCCATAAAATTGTTTTTCAAAAATAATGCCATATTGTGGAAATCAAGTTTGATTTCCAAATTCATCACTCCTTTAAAAAGGCAAAATGTGTTAAATATATTATTTGTTAGTAAATCCTCTTTTCCCAAACCAGTATCAAACCAACTTCTTCATCCCAATGAATAAGCTGGGTTTTATTCAACAAAATATTAAACGATATGCAGAGCTGTGAGCATGTGCACATTGCTGGGAATGTGAGATTTTTTTACCTTCTTAGAGTTGGGGGAGACACAAATGTACTTAAATTCTTCCAATGAATTTGGGGTGTTCACAAGATTTCACAGTGGGATCCCTGAACCAATAGAGGTCATGTGTATCACCAACAAAATGAACAAAGCGGTCACCTCCCTGAAATTGCACGGCTTGATAAATAAAAGGGGAAGAGGACGCTTCTAATTGATGCTCACAGGTTGCTTCTGGTGAATGGCTGAGGTCTGCCCTCCCACTCAGACTGGTCACCCTTCCCTTACCATGCTGGTCTGATAAGCAGCACATTTAGTTGTGTTCCAGCAAGTTTCTCCTTCATCCTTTTGGCTATTTATTTATATACTTACTTGGAAAAGCCAAAAGGCAAATATTAAACTGAGATATGAGATAATATTGTTTGCTGCTCTTTGCAATATTGACTAAAAGTCTTGTTTCTCACTTAGAAATGGTTATAAGGCAGACTGTCCTGCAATACTAGTGTTTCCATCTCCTGGCCTGGATGTGACTATTGTGTCACATATCTCTAACTTCTGTTAAGCATTATGTGAAAAATGCTTTCTGCCTCTTCTGACATAAAAAGCAAACAAACAACCAACAAACAACCTCCTCCCCCCCAAAAAAAACAACAACCTGAGAAAAGGAATGCTAGCACTCATTTTTTCCAAACTCTTCAATGAATTTGTAGAAGACTCTTTGAAAACTATTTGTAATTTACAATGAATATGTTTATCAATTACAGAAGGTCAGTAATATAAATGTACTAAATGAAGCAATTATATCTTATTATACTTAAATGTCTTTTCTCTTAAATATGCTTAACGCAACCTCCTGGTTTAAGGCAAACCTCCTGCACAAATAAAAAGTATAAAAAATGTAACATCTATTTTAGCCTTCTTAAAACTCTTGTAGGTCATCCTATTTCAACAATTGTATTGCTGAAGGAAATTTTATTGAGTGATTTATTAGCTTTGTCTTTCATAATAATTTTTAAAAATGCTCACATTTGAACCTATTTTTTTTCTGTAGCCACCAAAGTGTTTTTTTACAAAGCTTCTGCACAGGCACAGCTTCTTATCCTTTGTGTCCTATCAGCCTCAGATATGCCAGTTGGATGGGGATGTTAGGATAGGGAGAGAAAACATCATCTCTGCTATAACAACAAGAATGTAGAGCTAACTGCTCCAACCTCCATGTATAGCAATTATAAAGAAGCTATTTTCTATTTTAAATTGAATTAGCATTCTCTGCAAAAATAGAGCTAGTTTGAATTTGGGAACGTGTGGGAATACTTTTTTCCTGCAAGTGCTTTTCAGTAAGGGTGTTTGTGTGGTTTTGTTTGTTTGTTTTAAAAAGCATTCAACTATTCCCTACAGCTGAAGTATCCTGTTTACTTTGCTGGGTAGTGCAGGGAGAAAGCACCTGTTGTAAATCTTAAAAAAAAAATAACAAATTTGATGACAACGGTGTAGTGCTGCTCTTTTAATTACAACTCAACCTCTTATGACATCAGATCATCCTGTTGATATCACAGCATTAAAATGTCCCATGACCTGCAAACGTTAACACCTGTAGCAGCTGAATAGTTTTTAGAGTTGCCTAAGACTGAAGCAATGCTGCCGCCTAATGATGGGAGTATACAAGATGCAGAGTTTCTTGCCAGTATTGCAGAGTTTTTTGCTGGACAAGCAGGCTAGGTTTATAACATCATTTGAAGCCTATAAGTGAAGTTAAAAACAACCAAAATTGGCCCATGAACTAGAAAACATGATTTGATGTTGTGCCAGGACATTTATTTGGTTCAAAGTTAAAAGCAAAAAAAAAGACCCTGTAAATCACGTCAAGTCTGTAAATTTTTTGTTTTCTGCGTATTAATGTCTGTATGGGTATAAAGAGGATGATATTCCACTTTTTCTCTGTACTAATAGATGGGGTTTTTTTATTATTTCATGTATTTCCCAATACTTATCATTATGGTAAATATATCATTATAATATCTATCTTAGAAATTTTATTATTCTTTGAAGAATCCTACTACAGTTTTCCCTTGAGTATTTTTATTTCAGAAGAATAAGAAATTGCATTAATGTCTCAATACTACTTTTATCTCTGCATCATTGGCCTTCTTTATTTAGAACAGTTTAATGTAGTATAGTGTCTGAGAAGAATATTGTTAATAGTATTACTGTCAAGTTAATTCATAGACCCACAAAGAGCAATAACACTTCTGTAAGGCATCTGCCAGTGTAATCTGTGACAGCATGTACAACCAGCAGATCAAAACTTCATCCAGCCCTGCTGAACTGTTCCTTTCTCAATTCTTATGGTAGATCTTTCAGTTTGTGCAGTATAGTGAAACACAGGAAAGCATAAAGCTTGCTCTTATTTCCTCACATTTTATCTATATTATCTCTTTGAATTGAAATGCTATTGAAAAGGCACACAAAATCCAACAACTGTTATCGATTTGTGCCAACTTACTCTGACAAAGGACAGCATGTCAAATTGGTCAACCCTTGAACAATTATTATTTGGCAAAAACCTAATAAACTGTAATTAAGGCATTATAAAGGCATTGATTGTTTTGTAGGCATCCCCTTAAATCATTATAATTATATCAAAATATGATTCAGGCAACAGAGTTAATGTACTTGAAGCCTGTGCTAATGATTGCTATGCGTATTTTTAAAATGGGTAATCATTTCTTTTCTACATGTTCTAATTTTTTTTAGTATTATATTCCTCTCAGCTGGGCTGCCTTCCAGTAATCAGCATCTTCACAATGAACTCACTTCAAAGTGAATGTTTGCAATCTAAATCTCTCTCCTGTTTCAACCCAACAGGTGCAGGAGGTTGGTCTCCATCAGACAGTGATCATTACCAATGGCTGCAGGTGGATTTTGGGAGCAGGAAGCAGATCAGTGCTATTGCAACTCAAGGCAGGTACAGCAGTTCTGACTGGGTCACTCAATATCGGATGCTCTACAGCGATACAGGGAGAAACTGGAAACCCTACCACCAAGATGGAAATATCTGGGTAAGTAATTGGTGTAAAATGGAAGCATATACTGCAATGATGTTGATCGACTGTGTTGTTAGAAACTCTACACCTCGTATAACCCTTCAGTGCTGTTTTTATGAGGACAGAATAGAGCTTTGCTCAAAACACAGTGTTGCAGCTGCTGTCAGGAGGGCTATCCCCAAATTAGCAAAGCCCATTTTGGGATGATGGTATCTAGCAGAACAGGCAGATATGTTTTGGCTGTTGGTATTCCTCAATGAGTCTCTTATGGTTTCTCTTTTCTTTCTCTGCCTTTTCTGTTTACTAATTTCACAGAATGAGACACAAAAGTGGTTTTGAAAATCCTGCTGTTAAACATAACATTTTGGAAGGCAATTTCTTCTTTGTGTGTACGTGTGCTGGAGAACAGTTTTATCATGTATATGTTGTTTTCCATATAGGTGCTACAGGAATGTGCTGGTTTGGGCTGGGATAGAAATAATTTTCTTCACAGTAGCTAGTACAGAGCTATGTTCTGGATTCATGTGGGGAACAGTGTTGATAACTCAGGGATGCTTTCCTTGCTGCTGAGCAGCTCTAACACAGCCTGAAGGCCTTTTCTGCTTCTCGTGCCTCTCCGCCAGCAAGTAGGTTGGGGGTGAACAAGAAATTGGGAGCAGACAAAGACAGGACAGCTGACCCCAACTGGCCATAGGGATATCCCGTATCATATGGCATCATGCTCAGGGTATAATTTTGGGGGAAGAAGGAAAGGAAGAGGTTTGGATGGCTTTTGTGTTTCCAAGTCACTGTTACGTGTGATGGAGCCCTGCTTTCCTAGGGATGGCTGAACACCTGCCTGCCCGCGGGAAATGGTGGCTGAATTCTTTTATTGCTTTGCTTGTGCATGTGGCTTTTGCTTTACCTATGAAAGTGTCTGTGTCTCAACCCTTGAGTTTTCTCACTTTACTCTTCCTGTTCTTTTCCCCATCCCACTGTGAGGGAGTGAGCAAGCAGCTGTGTGGTGCTGAGCTGCTGGCTGGGGTTAAACCACGACAGGGGATATTTATGCTATAATAATTTTAGGAAAAAAACATGTAATTTGGTTTTGGGTTTTTTACATTTTTCCTGGATAAACTGCTAATTTCATTCTTGCTGAAAACGGTAGCCTTCCATTTTGCTGACAAAAAAATGATAGCTATTACCTAACATACCTATCCTCATAGCATTTCTTTCAGATGATATTCTTTTTAAAAAATATACTTTGAAAACAGCAAAATGCTATCATTCTTTCTGAAATAAAATTAAGTTGATTAGCCATTATGGCAAAGCAGATAAGATTTAGCTTTGTGCTATTTTAGAGTCATTTTTTTTTGCCAGGTGCTTCTTTTATTAAGGTCTGTTATTAAAAATGAATGTCAAATATAGAACATAAGGTGAACGACTTTATCTGTGTAAGAGAAACTCTGTTAATATGTGGAGTGCATAGAGGCAGTCATTTTTTTTATTACGGTATTGATTTATTGAAAAAACCTCCTCTATGTGCCAGATAGGATTCTGAAAGAGGGAGAATTTAAAGCTGGGGAGATAGACAACGTTGAAAGAAAACATTAGATGCTGCTTTAGATTCCCTAGAACTTGGTGTTATGGTTGTTTTTCATCAGGGTAGAGGAGAACTTGTTCTTGGGTTTATAAATAGAAAAAGGTTCTCTTTTGAGGCCACTTAGGTATATAAAAATACTTACAGCATTTAGCGTTTCTATTATTTTAGCGTATAAAAGCTTCAGCAACTACTATTGAAATCACCAAGAATGAGAGAGGGCTATGCAGCTGACTGAGTGATTGCTACATAAAGCAGAATGGTTGGGCTGAGGAAAAAAAATCAGTTCTTAATACATTGAAGGGAAAATTTTTCAGTGACGTGTAGTTCAGTTGATTTAGTCACATCTGTGATTGCTTGTTTCCAAAGTGGGCCAACTCTCTGAGTGAGAGCTTTGTAGCAAGTCTTTATTTTTATCTCATCACTTAATAAAAAAATATTTGTATATATGACAGTTTCTTCATATAAGAATATTTCCTTTTTTCCTCTTTATTAGCAATTATATACACTTGGTGGATTCAGGGGACAAACTGCTGGTGTGTTATTGAACATCGACGTGACTTGCAAAAGTGTGTGATGAGCCATGCAGGTCTGCTACTTCTATTTGGAGTGTTAAATCTTTGGGATATACTGTAGCAAGCTGTTTGTGGCAGTACTGCCATTGTTCGTGTCCTGAAAATTTTACCCAATACCAGAAAAGTAGTTTAAAAAAAGAAGTGCTTACCAGCTTTCTTTTTAAGAATAAAGGTGAACTATTAGCAAAAAAACCCAAACAAACAAAAAGAAACTAGGAGTCTTGACTCCTAACTTGCCTAAACCAGCATTTTTTCAGTGGTTAAATGATGCCTAAGCTTTGGTTTAGTATTGGAAACACTGTGTTTATTAGCCATTAGTAAACCTTAAACTTAATAAGTTCCCAAGATAGGGGAGGTGCCTGAGCATGCAGAAATTCTGCTGTACTATTGTAGTAGTAGCAGTGTTAGAAGGAGACAGGCTTCCTTTATGTGAAAATGGGATGCTGCAGAATTTCCCATCTCATCTTCCTCTTTGTGTCAATTGGTACAAGAAATTAAAAGCAGTAAAACCTGTGAGGGACAGATCAGATGACAAAAAAACAATTATCCATCATTGGCAGCTGAACCTCATAAAGTCAGATTCTTCCTGACTGAAATGACTGTGGTGATCTTAAAAATCTCACATGATTCTGGTGGCGTTTGAAATCCTTCTGAAAAGAATTATTTTCCTTTGGATTTGAACCTTTTAAAAAATTTATCCACATGAGAATTATGCTACGTAGCCTTTGTTTAATGTCCCCTTCCATCATTCCTATGCCTGAGTGTCATGGTTTTCTGACAACTGTAAATTTAAAATTACAGGCAAAAGCGAAGAAAAAGAGGAACAGAGAAGTTCTGAGTTCAAGAATATTTAATACTAAAGTAGTTATGATAGCAGATGATACAGAGGACAAATATGGGGGGGGAAAAAGGAAATAAAAAAAAAAGCCAATTAGATGAATTGGAGAGAGAGAGCAAAGGAGAAATAATTTGTAATAAAGATTTAGTTAAGAAAAAAACATTGCAATCTGCATAAAAGGCTGAACTCCTTCTGTATGCGTTCGGCTGGGAGGAAAAGAAGTTCTATAATTACCTCCTAAGTAGGAGAGAAATCAAAAGGCTGTTAGGAAGTCTGTGATGGGGAAAGTGCTTTCAAGGTGAATTTAGAGTAAGTTTCCCAGTGAAATAGATTTTCTGACCCCACCCCTCCTGAGCTTTTGGATATTTTCAATTTTCATGAATTTTAATAAGATGAGTGAATGTGGCCTCTTTCCATAAAATGCCTAGCAACTAGAGAATTTTGATCACCTCTCCTACCTCAACTCCTGTAGTCTGAGATTTTAATTTTGATGGGTCATGAGGTTTCCCTTCATATGTCAATCCACTGGGACATTCATGTACACAATACACCTTTGTTTTAGTACAGATGCTCATTTGGTTTCTACATCAATGCTATCTGCCTATTTGCCTAACAATACATACCAGAAATGATTCCACATAAAATATTGTTTCTATTTATTTAACTCAGATATAGATGATGTAAATGTCTCACATGAAGCATAATGCAAATATTCTCTATAGGTATAGTAAGAAAATGCTGACATTGAGACTCAAATTATACTCATTAGTGGCAGAGGATGAGCACCTCTATGATTGAAGCCTTTCCTAAAGGAATTTGGAATTTGGAAGATCCTTTCTAGAATTGAAGAGGTCCTATCTTTGAAAATTTGATTACTGTAGTAGAACTTGTTATCAGCTCTCATCCATCTCATCATCTTATTCTTGAGGATATCAAAATCAGGGTGATGAAGGAAAAAGTGTTATGCTAATTATGAGTTTAAAAATAATACTGATAAGAAAGGTGGAGTTCAGTCTCTCTGTACATGACCTCCAAATTATATTCTGTACTTGACTCTTGTCAGCCTCTGTGAACTTCAGTGGAGTTGCAAAGATTTAAATGAAAGCTGATTTTTCTTGATTACAGAAAGTCTAGACCTGGAGCAAGTGGCTGCTGTGTCAGTTGAAAACAATAATGTATTTCTGATAATTGTTGTTGGTTTTCTTTCAGTTTTAATTAAACTTAGAGTGTTTTATGTGTATAACATCTACTTTTTTATTATTTTCACTACTGAAAAATATTAAATGATTACATAGCTTTTACTATGAATAATGATTTTTTGGAAAGGAATGTAATTTATCTACTGGCTTTAAACCATTTTTTTTTTACATGAAATAAACAGGAATCCAATGAGTTAGGTGCAAAATGAACTTTGCATTTATCTGGGCACTAGGGAACAACTTACTGTCAGAACAATACACTCTCGTAATTTACACAAAGAGAACATACATGGTTCTCCCTTGGTATTGAAGGAGGGATGTTGGTACAGAGCAGAGGATTCAGCTTGCATGGGAAAACATGCACTCAGCATTTCATACTATTTTGCTGTAGTATTGAGCCAAAACCCACTGTGAAAGAAGCACAAGTGAGTTGGATAATTAACTTTTTCAAGCCGTCTGAGATTTCAGATGTTTAATATTCTTGGTTGCCTTTGGAAATACCAACCATCAGACAGGCCTAAAGTAACATTTAATGACTAGGTAGATATAAGACAGTCATATGCAGCTTTACCTAGCTGAAATTACCTGGGAACCATCTGCTCAGAATTTCTGTTCATCCTGACATGGTATTTCTGGTTAGATTATTCAGAGAAAAAGTTGCAAACCTTACTGCATTCCTGAGTGCTTTCCACCTGCTCTACAGAGCAATGTTTATAGCTAACCAAGGACTCAGTGCATACATCTTAGGGTACAATGGTTTGTGTGTAGCAACTACAAGTGAAGAAGAATAATTTTAGCATGCACCCACTCTGTTAGGACATGCAAGAATTATTTGCTTTGTGAAAACTGTCACTGCTTTTTCCCCAAGAAACAACTTACTTCCATGGCCCTAAACTAAATATTAAAGAAATATGCAATAGTTCTTGAGTGTGATATTTAACTCTGTTTTCACTTTTTGTGGTTACTCCATACGATCTCAAGTGAAAACTTACTGCTAGGTTGATGGGCTTATGTGCCTTGATTTTTTTTGTCTTTTTTTTCTCTTAAGTACTTCTATTGAATTACATTATCTTATTAAAACAAATTAGTTTGTATGACATTATACTGATTTGTAGTTATGGGAACATTTAAAAGTATGAAATGTGGTAAGAATGGTCTATGACCTACCATTTGTTGTGGCTGAGCTGCTACTAAGATATCACATGTTGTGCAGACCTATTTAAACATGACCAAGTGTTTTGATGTATTAATCAGTGCAAAAGTTTTGGCTAGTGTTTATAGTAAGGCCCCTAGACTTTGAGGAGTTGTGTTTTCTATCTTAAGAGTTCCCTGACCTGTCCTGTCTGGATGGATTTTTGTCTTGCTGTCTCCTTAGCAATGCCTGCAAGGTGACTGGTGTCATATTTATTGGCTACTCTTAATTCTCCAGATAATTTATTACTAGAAACACCTCTTTTATTATTATTTTTTTTTCCTTTAACTTTCCTTCCATGTTGGGAGGGGGGGGAAAAAAAAAATCTCACTTTTCTCCTGGAATCTCCCTTATGCCTGTAATTAATTTCATTATGCCTTAGCATGCCTGGATGTTATGTGTTTGAGTCCCTGGCTCCCACACCTTTGTCTTAAAAGATTGTTCCATTCACTTGCAACAGCCAATATCACCTTAATGTGTGTATCGAGAGAAAGAGGTGCTGTAGTCAGTAATTCTCGGCACTCAGTGGACATTGCTACCCTACACATCGAGACCCGTGACTGAGAAGGGTATGGATACAGAAAAATATTACTTTTTCTGTCGTGAAGTTAAACTCACTGATAAATCTAATGTAACAGTCTCCACTAGGATGTCAAAAATATAATAAAGTGTTGATAGGACACCTTTAGAAATTCAGGCAGTTGCTGAAAAGGAATTTTTAGAAACCCTGAAGAAAAGAATGTTACCGATAAACATCAGTGCTATCCTGATGAAGCCTTTTTCCTAATCCACTCTTCTCCATGTGGAATCTGTTAAGAGAAACTGTGTAGATTTTTAATGCGTTTAGAGAAACACACTTGGGGTTATCTGAAATATCAGGGCAAAATATATCTCTGCTGAATGCTGTCACAGCCACAGACTGCATTTGTAATAAAATGTTAGAAGATCTGATAGCCTTTTAAATGCTGGAATACTAAGATTAACACCAAACTGTGCCAAAGAGTAATGTTACTTTAAAATATTGACTTTTCTGAAAAACAAAAATAGATACTTACTGGTCTCTAATTAATAATTTATTTTACATGGGAAGCTGTATCCTGACTATAAGACCTTCTAAACATATTTTTCTTTAAATCCTTGAAATCATATATTTTATACAGGAAGAAAGACCTTTTATGCTGTTTTTAGCAGAAGCAGGGGTTCATGACTTTGCTTATACCTTCAAATAACCTTTTAAAGGGAAAATATACTGACATTTGGAAATTGATTTGATCAGAGGGAAAGTTATTATTTTCAATTTAAACTGCTACTCCTGTTACTGAGAGGAAGATTCTATAGTTGTATTAGCTTATCTCCAAAGGCACAAGCAGAATGATTTTAATCTATCACAGAGTATGTCAAGTAGATAGAAGACAAAATTCCTCCTGGTGTGGTGGCAGACAGTGTATGAGCCCTCCCTTGATTCTTGCAAACAATTGAAAAAAAAAATAAAAATTGGGATAGCATATTAGAGGTTTACAATGTAGTCTGCTAGAACATTTCCTTTCTAAAGGATTATTTTCTAATCTGTTGTTTTTAGCCTGAGGACTACTTGTCTGTTTATATTAAACCATCGAATTTTAAACACAGATGTCTAAAAGCAGTCACCTAAATCCATTTTTTTAGCTCTCAGATTTCTTGGTTTTCAAATACCTTAGAGTGTCATCATCCCTCAATTAATACAGTGCACAAGTCCTCAAACCAGCCCAAAAGACTACACTGAGTGCTTAATCAGCTCAGCTCTGACAATAATCGTAGTCATGGTTTCATGGCATCATATCTAGGCTAACAAATCTTGTAAGGCACCTTTTGTAAGTCATGCTTAGCACCAAAACCCCACTAGCTATTGCATTGAACTTGCATAACAGTCATGCTTCTAATTCTCAGCTAGTATGTACAGAGCTGAGTGCATCAATAGTCTCTTAAAACTCTTAGCATAGTTATCTAGGTTTCCCTTAATCCCTTCTAGGAAGCCTGAACTTCTGCTTAGATGATAGAGTCAGGGGTAAATTTTCCAAGTTTTTCAATTTTTACAGGGTTCTCTATTAAGAGATGTTTGAATGTCTAAATTAAGTCTTCTGAATGTGACTAAGTAAAATGGACTGTAGCGATTTCCTGCTATTTGTTAGCCCTCCTGTTTGGCTACCGTGTATGGATATAGCAAGTAATTTATGTTGATATGAGTATAACGGAAGGGTAGCATATGACCAAAAGTCTGCTTTGGGACACTTCCATTGTTGACAGGCATCGATTTTTAATTTTTATCATATAGTGGATAAAAAGTCAACGTAGACTAATGTAGCTAACGTTTCATTTGGTAAAATTATAGTTAGAAATAGGAGTTCCAGTGATCTCCACAGATGTAAAAAAAATCCAAACAAGTCTTGATAAATATATATAAATATATATAAAAACATAATTAGACAATGTAAAGTTACAAATAATGAGTCTTGCTATTTCCTTAATCATTAGGCCGTACCATGTTAAAGTATTTCTGCGATACATTTGATATACGTAATACATTTACCAAGACCAAGTGCAGGGTGCTGCACCCGGGACAATGCCCAGTATCAATACAAGGCTGGGGTATGAACGGATTGAGAACAGGCCTATCGGGAAGGACTTGGGTGTGCTGGTGGATGAGAAGCTGAGTATGAGCCAGCAACGTGCACTTGCAGCCGAAAAAGCCGAATGTGTCCAGGGCTGCACCCAAAGCAGCCTGGCCAGCAACTTGAGGGAGATGATTCTGCCCCTCTACTCCATTCTGATTACACCCTACCTGGAGCGGTGCACCCAGCTCTGAGGTCCCACTCACAGGAAGGACATCAGTCTGTTGGATCGATGTTAGAGGGATGGAGCAGCTTTCCTATGAGGAAAGTCTATGATAATTGTGTTTGTTCAGCCTGAAAAAGAAAAGGCTTCATGGTGACCTAATTGCAGTCTTCCAGTACCAGAAGGGAGCCCACCAAGAAAGATAATGAGGGACTTTTTCCAAGGGCATGTAGTGACAGGACAAGAGGGAATAGCTTTAAACTGAGAGTAGGTTTACATCAAATGTGAGGAAAAAAATTCTGTACTATGAGGCACTGGCACAGGTTGCCCAGAGAAGTCGTGAACGCCCTATCCCTGGAAATGTTTAAGGCCAGGCTAGATGGAGCTCTGAACAACTTGATCTAGTAAAAGGTCCACAGCAAGGGGATTGGAACTTGGTCTCTAAGGTCCCTTCCAATCCAAACCATTCTACGATTCTGTGAATACACTTCTAAATATAGCTGTCTTTAACGGTGTCAAAAAGCTGATCTGTCAAGGACTTCCTTAGTTCCTTCCTAGGTTTTTTCCCCTTGAAACTCTAGCACAGGTTGCCCAAAGAGGTTGTAAGGGGAGCTGGGCCAAACAACCTGAAGTTCTTGATAGCCTTTTTCATCCTGGGTGATTTCTGAGATTTCCCCAATTCCTAATTCTTGACATGAAGAGGCAGATCAACTGTAATATATTCTGTGCTTTGACACATGTGGATTTTGTTTCTGTTTGTAATTTACAGCTGGCTTCAGCTTCTGTAGTGAGATGTATTATAGAATATCCTTAAATATTAGGAAACTTCAGATGTTAGTTCTAACTTCAAGGCAAAACCCATCCATAGCACCAGTAATCTACCTTTACCTTTTAATAGTGCATTTGAAAAGTGATTTAAGCTCTGAATCATTAAACAGTTCTGTGCCTAACTTCAAATGTTGGAATTAAAGTAATAAAACTAAATGTTTAAAATTGAGTGTACATGGCCAGGGAGTGTGTCCAAGTGTGTTGCTACAATTCTCAGAACAAAGAAACTATGGTCTAACTGAAATTCTTTGAGCACTAGCATACTACAGGTAATAAAAACTTTAGTTAAATGTTAGGCAGGTGTAAAACAGGATTTGTTCTCAGCTTTCTTGTTCTTGGCCCTGACAAAAATGAAACTGCGCAAAGCTGTGATGCCTCATCTGGGTGCTTACTTGATGGGTTTTTAAAAAGAGTTTGTTTCCTTCATTAATTACTTTCCATAATGAATTAATTATTCATTAAATATTGATTAATTAAACAGAAAAGTACTACTTTCAGGAGAACTGTTAAGATGAGGCAGGTATGCAGTGCAAATACTAAAATCCTGACACTGGGAGATGGTCAAAGACAGCGCTTTATTTTTCTCTACAATATGCTTTTTGAATAGTCTATGAAGATTTGTCTTTGGCTTAGATGGGTTTGTGCTCATGAAAGGTATGGTTGTGGCAACTCTGATGAATCAAAGGCATTTTGCTGTATCACCTCTGTTGCCTGTGAGATGTGGAATGAACAAAGCACAGCTTATAAAAGGTTGTTTCCCATTTACCTCTTGGCTCATTAGGTGTTAACTTCCCAGTGAAAATAAGCTTAACTACCTGGGAGCAAGTAATGGTTGAATCAACAAACATTCACTTCAGTGTAAGTTTTTGGGCTTGTACATCTATGGAATTGTACCTTTTAGCCTCTGGTTCTCCCTGGAGAATTGGTACTTACTGACTGGGAAGACTGAGATTTGCAATAAAAAAAAAGGTGAGATAATGCACCGTGGAAGGCTGGCAATTTAAGACCAAGTGCCTGACTTCAAAATCATAGAGTTGCTCAAGTAAGATTACAAAAAAGTATTTACTTCACAAATACATGTGGTTTGAAGCCCATTTAATGCTAGAAAGTGGACTCCTTCCTGTATGAAAATCAGTTTCTATTCTTTTTCCTGGAATTGAAAAATATTTTTTTTTTTAAATATATATAGAAAGAAGAAAACCCCCACATTTCTTTAGCAGTATACAAACTCTGATCAGCTTGAGAGAAGAAATGCATTTTAAGAGGAAATTTGACAATGCTGCTGCTGATGCACTTCATGCCTGTGGCTGTATAGATAACTTCAGCTTGAGGGTTCTTAGTCTGACACCTTTTATGAGCAGTAAATTCACATCAAAAAATATGAAAAAGTTAGACTCGGGCCAAGAAAACTCCCATGTGTTATTTATTAAATTTTCTTCTTGCCTTGTATTTTTTTTTTTTTAATATCCTCAAACTCCTTAATATAGTTAGAAAATAGTACACTGCTTGTTGATGTAGAATATTTATTCAGAAAGGCATATACGGAAGCCCTTAACTTTTAGCTGGAACTTAATTCTTGTCAGGTTCAATAGAAAGCATGAGTAAAGTAAATATGTGCTTAACACTTTCCTGAAAAGTGTTACTTTTGTATCATCATACAAATTGAGCTCTTGGTGGTATTTGTATAAATCGTTTTTGCATAACAGAGTTTGCTGAAAATAGTTCCTCTTTTAGGTGTGATAATATTTCTCACTGCCTTTTATAGTGCATGTGCTTATGCACATAGATTATGAGTTAATCTTTACTAAAATGTGTTTTAGTAATGTGAATAAAAATAATAAAAGTAAAAAACTACATAAGTTTCTGAATTGCAATACATCAATGTTAGATACAACAAACATGTTCAAGTGAAGCATTATTGTGGATTAATGGTGTCATAATTCTAATTTCTTGGAGACAAAAAGAGGAAAACTTGTCTTAATTAGTTTTCAGTCTCTCAAATGTGTCTATTGCATTTCTTGTATGTACATAAATTTAACTAAGTTAACATCATACTAACTTACAAAGCCATAATAGGATGTTTATTTGTGGAATTACAGGCAAAACTTGTTCATACTGATCTTTAAATCCTGATGTGGAACCATTCCTCCCAATGCTACTTGACTTCAGCACAAAAATACCAAGACAGAGGATTAAGTCTTGGCTACTATAGCAATAAAGTCTTGTCTTAGCTGTGGTATAAACTAGTTTGAGTATGCTGGGTGATAGCAATCGTGATTGGCAGAAAATGCTAATTTTTCTTTTAAAATATTTGACATAAAAGTCACTGGCCCTTCTGGATGCTGGGTGGTGTTAAATGCTAATTTTAAGTAGCATGTTTTCCAGCGTGCTTAGCTAAAGTTAGAGAAGTGCTTGGTGAGCATTTGTCTGTGCATTCATCCTAATGAGACTACCCAGAAGTTCTTCCTGTTAGGACTAATAGCTGCACTGTCAAAATGTTAGGAAGTAGAGTGTCAAAATCGTTGTTTTGCAAACTGTTTTTTGAAAGTATTATTCTGACTTTGTCTTGCAAAATCAGCCATCAAAATTCTCCATGAAGCAAACTATAAGGTATAATATGTTTCTTACTCTCAGGTGCAGTCGCTGAAAATACGAGAAGAAAGCCCGTAAAATGAATCACTATTATCCTGAAACTTATTTTCTTGCTTAGATCATAAACTAAGTAACCATTAGGAGGAAGCCAATTTAAAAAATTAGAAAAGAGAATAACACACAAACTCCTTCCCAGATCCAGCCAATTGTATGTACTGAATAATTTTCAAGGCAAAGTTCTTTTAAGCTTAAAAACATTGAGAGTGACTGGGAAGGGGATGAAGAGGAAAAATATTCTCTTCAGCTCATCACTTACTTGACCTTAGTTATTTCATTCTTTTGAAATATTTAGAAGAATGAGATCAGACTCTGATGTGTGACTTTGCTCTCTACACTTTGTTACAGTATTTAGATTCTGAGTTATGAAAAAAGTTGATGCCAGCTGAGGATAGATTTAGTCTTTTTTTTAAAAAAAGAAACTTTTTAGCTTTATTGGTCCAAAGCATAGATTTATTGGAAACTGAGTACAGTTTTGTATTCATACTTTTCCTATTCTCATCAAGAGAGCTTCCTTCATTCATGACAGATTTCACTAAAGTGCCAGAGAGACAGAAAAAGGGTGGAGAGGAGTTTGTTGGACAAACACGCTCAAGATGTGCTCCTCTAAAGCAGCATTTTTAAAGCTATAAAGACTTCATATTCATAAATCAAGTAAGTCCCAGTGCTTCAAGAAATAAGGCAAAACTGCTGACATGGCACTGCTGTTAAGTTTTTGTAGCGAAAATGAGTTCAAATGCAAGTGGGAGTGACTGTAACACAGACTCAAGGCTTTTGAGACTTAAAGATTATGATTACATTCCACTCAGACAATTTTTTTAGATATAGAAAGGATGGGTCAGAGGTTCTGCAGCAGAGGTAAGGGACTAGGTTAATATTTAGCTAACACTGAAATAGTAAAGGCAGAGGTCAAATTCTCACAGTGTATTGGGAGAAAAAGAAAACATATCGACAATGTACCATATTAGGCAACAAGACCATGAGAATTCTGCAGATATTAAATAGCTAAAACTTTACTATGTGCAGTCTTATAAAAAAAATAATAAAAAAATATATTTTTTTAAGGGGAGAGGAGGTAACCCTGTCAACCCCAAGTGTTTAATCAGTAGAAATAAGCCAGGAAAGAAAGAATTCCTGGTGCATGAGAACAGGTAATAAAAACAGACCTCAAGCTGAACTCTTGTAAGAGCTTTTTGGCATGTCCATACTGTCTGTGTCAGGTTAAAAAAAATACCTGAGAATAAAATAGATCAATGACAAGTGTTTGCTTTTGACTATCTTACTAGGCAACCTATTGATTAGATCTTTTCCCCGTATTTCATTCAAGTGTGTGACTAGTGGAGTGCTTTTATTATTGCTTTTGTTGTTTAGCATGGAGCTACTGGCAGACATGTTAGTTTGAACTGCCTTCAGATTTATTATTCTATCGTTTTCAAGGTTAGGTTGATAGAAAACTATTAAATACTGCTCCCTTCATTTATGAAGACCCAAAGGTTGTTTATTCTTTCTCTGAGAGGAATGAGTCAGAATAAACTCCTCTAGCTGGTGGTAGCTCCAGACTAGAGATATTCTGTCACTTCAGAATAGACTTTGAACACCAAGAGCTCTGTAATAAGGATTCTGCACAGACATGACATAGAGATAAAACCAAGTCTCTGTCACTTTTCAGGACTTGTGTATCATAATGTTTCCTGTACAGATTGCCACTAGAAGTGCTAGAATCCTGTTTATATTATAGCTAGATTTGCAATATAAAGGTGGCTTTTGTGCTTGTTGTAGGAATTCTTGAAAACATAAAAAATTAATTTATGGCTTTCTAGCTCTCACACATATAACATCTTTTCCATCTCTAGACTGCCTGATATGTGTAAGGAATATCTTGAGAGTGAAAGAAGAGATGAATACATAACCTGCTGATTCTTAGCATCTTTGGCTTTTTTATTAAAACTGGTAAATTAACGTGTCTGTTAATCCTTTGACATACTGTGAGGAAGAAGTTCTTTTTATATAGTGGTGAATAGTCCCTTCCTCCCCATTAGAACTACAGCTGTAAAAGTTGTAAAATCCAAAAATTATTGTTTTAAAAATATTTAAGAAAATACTGTTGTCACAGTTTGAAGGTTGAAAGCCACAGTCTTTGAAATCAGATTTAAAGACTAATTAATTTTTGAATAATTAATATTGTAGTTGAAGTACAAAATTTCTATTTATTTGAGGACTGCAAATTGTATACAATGACTTCATTGGAAAACTACTTATCATATATGTATATACAAAATATGGTGAATGTAAAAAGCCGAAGAGATGCATAAGCTAAAGGAACAACAAATTTCTATCCTATTAGTAATTCAGAAAAAACATACCATTGAATTCAAAGCAACTGGTTAAAGTTAATCAGCCTACTGGTGAAAACTGAATTTTCCACAACTTGTACTGCCACTTTAAAGTGCAACTCTATAAGAACTTTGTGTGTCAACACAGATCCTCTCCCTAGAAGCCTAAGAGCCAGCAGAGCATTAGTGGGCAAATTGCTGTCTCTGAAGAGATGCTTAAGAGGAAAGCATGACTTCCTCTTCTGAACAACACCCGACACTGTGCCTGACCTACCAAGGGAAGGTAAAACTGTCAGAGGTAAAAAAAAGCTGCCTGCTTCTTTTTGATCAAGGCACCTGCATAATGACATCCACTTTCTTAATTTGGCATTTCATTTTTCCTTTGGTTTAGCATTTTGCTTTGTTTTCTTAGGTGGTGTTCTTGCACACACTAGAGCCACAGTCTCTTACCAATAAAATCTGCCCTTGATCTTTCCCCTAGTTTGATTCCACTTTCCTGCTGTCAAAACAGGTTCTGTTGGGTGCCACATGCCTGAGTACAATGTAATGAATTCGGTTTGCTGCCAACATTATTTTCTTGTGGCAATTTTCACTGACTTTTCTCAGTGATTTTGGCGTTCTCTCGGCTTTGAAAGTGAAGAGAGTCTTCACTTAGTTTGGGGGGTTTTTTGACTCCTCAGAAGCCTTTAAGCACACCTTTTGTTATAGGGAAAGTGGTGTATAAAGAGAGGTCAGAAATCATGAGCAATTTTGTTCTTGTATTTTGGTTTTCCTGGTCTGAATACAAGGGAACATTCCTACTTTTTTCTTTTTTTCTTTTTTTCTTTTTTTTTTTTCCCCCTTATCTACTTTCCCTCTCCAATAAAAAATAATTAAATATATTCAAATAGAAAAGTTGACATTTTCAGTTTTGTGGTGACATTTGCTGAATATTCATACATCATAAAACCACCAGCTCTTAGTTGTTCTAAAGTGTGGTTGTAGAGTTTGCTGATTAGCATTGTCTCTTCACTCACTGAAAGCTGGAGCCCGAAGAGGTATATGTTGTCATGAAAAGAAAAAGAATCCTATTATAAATATTAAGTATTTCTAAGATCCTCTATATATAGAAGATACAGTTTTCTGATCTAGTGTTTGTAAAGATGGATGACCTAGGTATGGTTGCACCAATCCTGCAAAGCTTTGCTATATTCAAAAGGTAATATTTCAAAAGTTTTACATGCAAGAAATGGTGGTTACTTCTACAATTTTAAAAAATGAAAATCTTTGTACTAAGCTTTCTTTGTAAGCTGTGTAAGAATTTAGTTGTGAGATCTGAAGTTTGAGATAAATGCAAATAAGAATATCTGAATGCGAGTATGAACACCAGTTTTATACTAGAAATCAGCTTTACATGTAGAAACAAGCTACAGTTCTCCAGAGTAGCACTCATCTTCCTTAATCACGGCATTATCTCCTTCTTCCAGCAGTCTCTCTGTGCATCTTTTAGACCATTCAAGAAATTAGTCTGAGGCCTTACACTCAGCAAGCCATTAAGTGACTGGTGTGTAACAAATGTATTATGGAAAAAAATAATATTGTGGTACTAACTGCAGCTTATACAGAAATGCCTAATGCAGAAAGTAAGTGACAAGGGCAGTGCAACTTTCGGAAGGTTTTGACACAAGATCTGGAGAGTGAGAAACAAAGAGGCATCATTTGTTTCTCCCACTCAGTTCTTCATATCAATTTGCACTGCTTTCACTCTTCATTTTATATTATTGCCTCCCCGTTTCCCTTGTCTCCGTCTGGCAATCACAGTCAGTTTTTGCTTGGCCCAGAGTGAGCAGGCTGTGTTAGATCCGGCTCAGCTTCTACATTAAATACAGTCACAGGGCTTTTGAGTAACAGCTGCCTGTTTTCCCATGTCAGGACATGTCTGATATTCTTCCATCATATCCCCCTGTCAGTCAATCTTTGATCAAATCATGGCAGCACCAATGCATCGGCTCAAAATAGTAGATATGCTTCCTGCCTCATGCACGTGCTTCAAAGGGTAAAGAAAATCCAATGATCAATCTCAATGTGCTAAAGGGTTGAAAAAGTCACAAGTAACCCCAAACTGCTTGTTTTTTTAGTCGAGTATATAAACCTGCCTACTTTTTTTCCTCTCCAATAAAAAATTCTGTGTCTACCTTCTACTCTTAAAGTGACAGGACCATGAGACCTGATACAATCTTGTCTTATGTTGCCATCGTAGTTAATGTCATTGTCATATCTGTGAACCACCACTCTTGGCTTATGTACCACTGTTGTGTTTTTGTTTTTAATGCTCAAATGATCTGTGTACACTCATCACTCAGAACGCAGATCAGCATAGACTGTAGCTCAAACTGTTTGTTTAACCTGCAGAGAATGTTACCTCTGTGCTACTCTAACAAACACTTTTCCTAAGTATAAGAAAACATAGTCTTATATTTGGACTTTTTCATTTGCTGAGGACAAGATGACTTAGAAAGCCACAAACTAACTCCCTGGCGGTAGAAAGAGCACGGGAAAGAGTAGGAAAATGAAACGGGAGTAGAGCTGACTAGCTCACAATGCTAAATGCTTGACTGGAGCAATTCAGCTGAAAATAAAATGATTTTTGATGCATTAAAATGCAAGTCTTCAGGAAAACAAAATGATGCAAGTACAATGATAGGAAAATCATTATGTTAAGGGTCAGATTTCATATTTTATCACTGATAATGAAATTGTACATCTTTTGAATTCTCGCATTTTACTGTTGCCTCTCTGAAGTTATCTGATCACCGGAGTCACCGTTTGAAACAGATCTGTACACTGCTGAATGCCACTACTGCCATTATACCTATCAATTATGTTCACAAGGCTGCTGAATTCGAGTCCGTCTCTGTTAACCAAATTAGAGGCAGCATTACTATTAAGCACTATGGAAAGATATTTCTATACCTGAAGCCTGTTTCCTCCCCTCACCCCAAAAGCAAGCCTTTCACGTCTTGTCTTTACCAGCTATTGAGGTACTACTAATATAAAAGCACATTCACTCTGTGCTTTCTAACACTAGTTTGTGGAAATGCTGCTTTTTAGTCATCTTAATCTGAGAAAGCTGTAGTGTGTGGGAGTTGTTAGGCAGGGTTATCTTGTTGTCCTTTAGATAGACCTTTTATACAATAAATGAACTAACAGATCACCGCCAGAATATATCAAACAGTCCTACTCAGAAATCCCATTTTACCAGCAGAATAATTGGCCTGAAAAATGACTTCCAGAGATTTACACTGTAATCTTCATAAAATGAGCTTTTACTGATGCTGTGCGAGGGAGCAGAGAGAACAGTGAGGTTTGCTGTATGTGCAGTACTCTGTATATGGCTATTACTGGTATTAAATCACTGTTGATATTAAGTCAATCTCTGTCAGTAGACTGTGACTTCAGTAACATAAAGGTGCTGTGGCTTTAGAAATGATATCTTATGGGATGTTTATGGTATTGCATTAGCAAACAGGAGAAAACAGAGGAAAAGACCTGGAGGAATTAAAGGGGCTCTTGCAGAAAATAAAAAGAACTTTAAATAAAGAAATGTTATGCATCTGCTTGCACACAAAAAATCTTAGCTGTTGTTGAGGTTTTCCTTTAAAGCCTTGAGCTATCTTGGTCAATTCCCTGTTTGGATGTCCCAGTTTTAGAGTTCACTGTCCTTTTACTGGAAAAGTAATGTACACATTGATTATACTAATCTTGAAAGTGTCTCTTTTAAAGTGTAAATATTGGACATTACCTGTTTCCAGCTTAAAGTGATTTTTGTAATGAAGTGTTCTAATATTAACTTTATCAAGCTAGTTGCTATTGAATGATGTTTACAGATGTTTGTATTGTGTAATTACACTAGACATAAAGTTTATGAAAAGATTTATTTTGATCCAGATTTGGATTACACTTCTTTGCCGAGCCTTGAGTTTTGTTGCATTAGGTGAAATCTTCTCTTTTTATCTCTTATTTCACTAAGCACTGTGACCTTTATGTAATAATTTTAGTCTCGATTGTTCTACATAAATTACAACTATTACAGAACAATGGAAGACTTAAGATCTATTCTGAAAGAAATTAGCTAAGGCAATCATTCAGTAAGAGAAAGAAAGTTTGTGGTCATTGAAATGCTAACAATCCTTATTCAACAGAGAAAGATTGTTCAAACTACAGTAGAAGTTGGATAGCCTTTGGGAAGAAATTGGGATGCATTAAGGAGAAATTTCTAATGCTGTATTCACAGAAACCACATGAAGCTCTCAAAATAACCCTTTGATCTGAGCAAAGACTACGTGATCTGCTAATACTAATTGCAGAGGACCCATTTTTGGCCTGAAGGGCAAGAAGTTTAATTAACAGTGTAGCGTGATTTTGGGTTAAAAGTCTAATATTAATCAGATATTTTAATACTCCTAAGTATTACAAGCACATAAACAGAAGTAAGAGTCCAGAAAGATGACTGGGAAGTTCTACTTGCGATGACTTATACAGGAACAGACCTGAACTCGGGATTTTAATGCTGAGTAACCAGTATGTTGTAGTTACAGGACGAGTGTTCAAGTAGCCATTGTATAGTTCCTGCTTGAGGGGTGCACTGAAGGAATTCATAGCTGCTGGTGACATTTATTGTTTAGAAATTATATGTTGATAATGACCACTTACAATGACAAGATATTTTCTTGTTGAACTGATGATTTTTCAAGGCTTTTTTTGAGTTATCCAGAACACAAGTTGCCAGCCAGCAAATAAAGGGGCAGCCTGTACTAAGAAATATTCTTACCAACACTCACTGAGTGAATTTGATTTACAAAGACATTTTGAACTTTAAAGTGAGATAAAGCATTTAGTATAGGATAGGTTATTGGAGAAAGAATATCACATTAATCTTTTAAAAAAGAAGATTATTCTTTCACTAAAGGGAAAGATTTCGTTTCATGACTGATACATCCTCATGCAGTTTATTACTTTAGCATGTTTTATGCTCTCTGTAGTTACTTCTTCACTGTTTCATGTTGGACAAATCTCATAACCAACACGGACAACGTTTGTGCCAAAATTAATATTCTGGAAAGGTCATACCAGTGACTAGGCAGTGATTTCCATCAAAAGAATACAGCAAGAGGGGAAAAAATACAGCAAATCTGTTCATATAGCCCTAAAGACAGATTTAACAGATTGATGCAACTTAGACTAGAAAGAACTGTGATACTTATTTTCGTAGACAGACCTTATCAAACTGATCACTGATACCAGGCCAGTTCATATTAACATGTTTTAGAAATAAAGCATTATTCTTTCAGAACCGTCTGTATTGGTCTGTTTGTACAAAATGTCAATATTTAATTTGAGGGCTAATGGTGAGGATACATGTATTCATTTGGCAGTCAAAACATTTCCTGTCGGTCCATATGATATTAATAATGAATAAAGTTACCTTCTAAGATCTCAATTTGGTTCTGTCCTAGTTTATGGAATGATAGCTCTGTGAATCTATGGGATGATTTTTATGCTTCATTTATCTGTCAAAATAAATTTCATAATTGCTATCCCTTTAGCAAGTGGCATTAATTGCTAATCCTCCATTTACATTTTTCCACAATGATAAAGTAGATTTGTGCCCACATATGAGATTTCTTACTTTGAGATTTATTCTCTTTAATATTAGTCATCCTATCATTTCTTTTCTGGAGACATCTAAGTAAGTTGAGGTTATGTACCTTAGAGAAATGTGCTTTTAGCATCTGCAAATTGCTTTCTGTCATATTCAGTCAGTAAAAGAGGGCACAGAGGGTCACAAATGGCGATGGGATTATATGATAATAACAGCTAGGTTATGTGAACAGAGAGTATACAGTTGAACCAGCAATCCCTCTCAGTCGGGAGAATAATATTCATGCCACATGGGCCAGCAGTTTCTGTAGTGTGTGTGAAAGTTGCCCACTTACTGAAATGCATAGTATAGTAATGTGGGTTCCTTTCCAAAGTGTAGGTTTTTTACAGTTCATGAGATTTGACAACCCAATTAACAGGCAAGTTCTCCTCTACTTTACCCAGGACTCCATGCCCTACCAATCTTTTGGTCAGATGCTTGACCGAGGCCACCAGCACAGATTCCGCAGTTACCCAGCATTAAGTGTGGGTCTTTTGGAAATGGTTTTGAAGCACCTTTCCTCCCAGAATCAAAATGACTGGGAGACTTAGAAAAGTAGTGGGAGAAACCAAAGCATCTGAGATATCATCATATGTATATAAGCTGGTCCTTAATATTCTGTAGATACCATGGAGAGAAATGCAAACAGGGAGTAACTTTTACATTTGAGAGTTTATATGTTCCTTCTCCTAGCTCTTATTTATTTTTAAACTTTGTTTGTTTGTTTTTAATGTGTTTCAATGTCACTGAAGCATCTCAGGACTTCAGAAGTTTTCTGGAAACAGAAAATGTTCCTTTTTTTTCCCTTTCTCCGTGATTCAAGTAGATTAGGTTAAACTGCAGACATCTCATTTGCCAATTAAGCTAACCTGACAAAAACGGGAAAGTTGATCTGCCTCATTTCAAAAGTTGTTTATGTTACTTGTTTGGGATGTGACTACAATAACCTTATTCCACTAATATGGAGAGTATTATAATGAAATGCAAAGCAAGAGTTATAGGGCTACCTGCTACATAAATGCAGAACAAAAACTTTCCTGTTCAACTAAACAATTGCCCTTCTAAAACAAAGGAGCAGGTAACTAACCAGCAATTCACATCTGAAGCCATGCTTTTTTGTCAGTCTTTTATGTTGGCAGTTGTTTTGCAGTTTTGTGGCTTCACAGAAGGAATTGTGATGTTAATTAACAGTTCTTTGAAGCAATTTCTTCTAAATGTCTTTAGTTCTTAGCTGTTTTCACTAGAACATATGATCTGTAACCCTAATGGCAGTTTTTCTGTAATTTCTGTCAGAAATGCTATTTGGTAATGCAGCTTAATAGCTATGCAGTCCCTGACTGGATTTCAACACAGCTGGAAATCCTCGTTCTGTTTTTGTGGGTGTGAAATTCCCATTCTCCTCAAGACTAATGAGAGAGGCTATGCTGACCTCCTCTTCTGTAGTATGAATCAGCTATCACGTGTAAGTCTATTTCTGAGCACAGGCATGATTTTTTTGAAACATTTTGAGGTTTAAACTTGAGCTCAGGCAACAGCCAATACACCCTGTGCAGAGTATATGTACTGACACCACCCCGAAGGCCTTCTGTCACTTAAGCAGAACATTACATCACTTCTGTGTGCCAGTCTTTGAATAAAGAAATACGGTAAACTAAGTCATCAAATATACCTCCTTGTCTTCAGATTCCTCACAGCTCTTCCATTCACTCTTGATGCATCTACACTGGCTCTGAAAATGCCAAACGTAATCTACCCTCAGGTCTCCCGGTTATGGCTGGTTCCCTGGAACTTTGTGGTTTTATATGTCCATTTTAAGGTTTGATTATTCTGTTATGAGCACCCTGCCCATTTTGATAATAAAATCTTTGCATTCTGGTGTTACTGGCAACGACCATCACACCCACTGTGTTAAAGGGTAGCGGAGCAGGAGAGGAAGGCAGGCCAGGGCAGCAGTGTTAAGCCTTCCAGGTGTTGTAAAGGACATGAAAACATTTTCTACCTTCTGCAGTAAAACCAAATATTATTCAGTGTTAGTCTAAGTGAATGGAACTTAATTAAAAGGATCACAAGATTAATCATTCCATTATCAAAGGGTAAAATAGGGTATAGATACCTATTAACTATACGTAGCTGAACACATGATTCAGTTGAGCTTACCTCTTTGTTAGTCAGGTTTTAATAGTCTTCATTATCTTTCCCTATGGCCTAATGTGTTCATTATTCTACATAAAAGGCTAATAATAAATGCATATGCCTGGCTTAATTTGTTCATTAAGTTTGGGTTTTCATAGAGATTGACTTTCCCTGTAAATCGCTTGAGAATTTAGGTGCAGAGAAAATGGATTAAAACTAGAACAGTGAATATCATTGACATGGTTACATGGAGGGTTTGGCTAGGTGGAAAGCTCAATGCAAGTAGTCATCAGTGACTGGTTTTTTGCTCAAAAAGCTGAAAGATACTACCTTTCATTTGTTGTATAAATATATCCATTGTATTAACTAGATTGTTTTATAGCAGCATATAGAAAAAAACTTGAGAAGGGGTCAGCTAGGGAAGTACAAGTTGCAGTGGTGAAAGATTGCTAATGTAAGTGTTCCCACTTCTTTTAAATTAATTTCTCCAGGAAGCATTCCAAATCCATGTAGTTTGCCATGATTTTTTTTTTTTTTTGTATACAGTTATATCTCTTGCCCATCAGGGCCTCTGATTCTATAGGAGAATGACAGAAAATTACAAAGAACAAGTAGGATTAAAATGAGAAGTTACTTATTCATGGCTGAGGATTTCCAATATAAAATAAAACTTCTGTTTGTGGCAGGATTCCAGTTCTGACGAGTCTCTTTTGTAGTTTTGCCTGTTTTTCTCCCCAAAGAACAGTGTACAACCTTAGAAAACAAGAATCTTTTACCTTTTCTGTTTCTGATCACTGGGACTACCACGAGCAACAGCTGGAAGTCTCCTGCGTATACCTGGCTAATTTCTCTCGGTGTGAAAGCACAGGGAATGATGGTAGCATGATGGCAGACCAGTTGCTTGGACTAGGCCCTTCTTTTCCTTTTCCCAAAACAACCTCAAAGCATGGAGCAAGTTGAAAAAGGGGAAGAAGTTTTATTCTAGTCCCAAGCCTTCTACATAAACAAGGTAAAATGTCAGTAAGCACCAGTAAATACCAGGCTTTTGTTGGGGATGGAGGAAAGCCTAATGAAAGATTTCCAATGAATCTGCTGGGGTGTCTTTGCAAAAGACTTATTTTATATGATAAATGCACCAAATAGACTTGTAAACCATAGCAAGGAAAATAAATGTGCTGTGCAGAATAGTGGTGGTCTCTTGATGTGTATTTGTTTCAAGCATCTGAACAAAGCAATATACAAGTACCAGGCAGGGGGTGGTTGTTTGCGTTTTCCATGTTCGCTGAAAATAAATGATGAGATTAAAACTTTATAATAGCAGAATGTCAGGTTATGTCTTATTTGGTTAAAAAAAAAAAAGCTTTGTTTTCTGCAGAGACTTATATTGGAATCCATCTCCATTCATAATTCAAATGGGTTTTGAAGTTTTCTCTTGAGGGCAGTGTCTTGTATCAAAGGGGTTTTGCAAGTAATTTGGTATGATTCAAACAAGTTAATGGTCTCTGCTCCTATGAGGCACAACAAAACTTTAGTAAATTTCTCCAGAGAGCCCGGGTATTTTGCTAGTTCTGAGAAACTAAGTATATTGATTGAGGCTGTTTAGGAAATGCCCCTGTCAGCTCAAGAATCAGATAAGAAGGGAATGGCTAAAACTTCAGGCTTATAGTTTCCCTGTATGGAGCAAATTTAGTGAGTCCAGGGTTGCCTAAAGGCAGGTCTGGACTTCTCTCAGACTCATAGAACATCCTTTATTTTTATCATCTACAAAGTGACCATCTAAAGAAGGGATGGCTACCATTCTGCCATTTTTAACTAGTGCCCTAATTCCATTTCCAACTTCAACTGAGCTTTGTCCTAGTTGAAGTTTTGGCTGCCCTTTACCGCCCAGGCCAATTTTTGGAAAGGATTGAAACCTCTATGCTCTGCATCAATGTGGCAGTCTAATGATGTTGCCTCATCTGGATGCACAACATCCTTGCTACCTGAAAGCCAATGTTGAGGTTGGTACCCAGGGTAACATCAAGCCGTGTCCTAGGCATTGCTTTTCCCTGTTGATCAAGGGTGTTATTACAATGGATCTTTTTCATGCAGAAAACTGATAGTAATTGGAGATTAATTTTCCCGTAAACCCATTTTCTCTTTTGAACTCCTTTGTGCTGTTTTTCCAATGTTTCCGCATAAAAAAAAGTCTTCATTGCTATTCATATCTGGTTTGTTATTTCTTCTTTGTGCATGTGTGTTATGTTATTAGGTGTTGGAAGAATGTCCCAAGAGGAAAGATGCCAACACTTGTATTTTGTACCAGAATTAAAAGGTGCTGCTGTAATGTACTACTAATGAAATTTTGGTACAATTTCAGAAACTGAGAGCTTCTTTAGAAAGAATAGAACAATAAAATAAAAGTAGGAGGTAAACACATTTCTGTCACTTGTTGTCAAGTGTCAGTGTAGGTTTATGAATACTCTTGAAAACATTTCACAGGGAGTTTGAGAACTACTGCAGGTGAATTTGGAGTGTGATTGCAAAGCATTCTTTTCTGGTGCGTTGGGATTTTGGGTGAAAGGAGACCTCTTGGCAACTGGGATGTTTGCAAGTCCTTAATGCATACACATTTCATGCATGCAGATAAATTTTTATGTATTTAATGTATTATGATTCTGCCTTGTCTAGTTCACCAGCTACTAACAGGCTTAATATAGGAGTCTGTTTCCTTGGGAGAGACTGAGAGAACAATAATGCATGAATGTGAACAATATCAGTATCTCTTCTAATATGAAACTTGACTGATCTATTATAAGATGCTTATCATAGAATTATTATATTATTTAGGTATATAATATTGTAAATTGTGGAAGGATAATAGTAAGCACTATGAGTATCCAGAAGAATCTGTTATAATGGAGTTACCTTGCATTACTGTTGAAGTCCACTGCCCTTTCTTGGCGGGTAGTCACTTGTCCTTGCACTGCTCTGCAAATAGAGCATCAGTCCAGCAGGGAAAGGTGGGAAATACCTCAGGGAGCTGGCTTCAGACCCCTGGGTATGCAACTGATGCCAATACTGTCAGTAAGACCAGGAGGTTATCGGGGGTTAAAGCTGTGAAACCCTCTTGGGTTAGATCGTGAAAGATCTATTCTGCACAAAAATCACTGGGAGGTGAAGACAAAATAGATCTGGTACACAAAATGGAGGAAAAGGTTTATTGAAAGGGAAGGCTAGATTTTTATCTGGTAGAGCATGGAATGTCTGGAATTTGGGAGGATTCAAGGGAGATTCATGCAGGGATGTGTCTGTAATTGGCTAAACTGTGATAAAACTTACCTTGTATCTTCCCTCTCCCTAATAGGGTAAGGGAAAGCTATAAATCTAGAGTATACACAGCCAATAAAAAAAAGGTTTACCTTCAGCAAATAGAAAAACAGCTAACACTGATTTAAACTACATATTAAAGTAAGATTTTCTTCTAACAACATTGTTAATAAACTGAATAAACATAATACTATTGTAATATGAAAAATAGTCTCTGAGGCAAAGAGTTGTTATCCAGTAGTCCAGCTGCATATTCAAAGCTTTCTCTTTCTTCAGTTCTGCTTTTCTTCAGAGGTTTTTCTCCACCAAGAATAAACATCCTGTGGGCAACTTCCAACAGGAGGTCACCTGTTGCATGTGGTGGACAAGCATGTTCAGAGTATTAAATTAATTCTTGCATACAAGATTTTTCACTTGACCATAGTAAGAGCAGCAAAAAAAGAATCACCATTTTGTTCCTTGTATATGGTACAAGTGGGATTATCCTGGCACTGTAATAGTCTTGAGATCTGTTTTCTGCCTTGCATAACTGTAGTGGGTTTCTGTGGCCAGGTTTTGGTAGTGGGGGGGCTACAGGGGTGGCTTCTGTTAGAAGCTGCTAGAAGCATCCTCTGTCCTATGGAGCCAATGATAGTCAGCTCCAGGACAGACTTCCTGCTGCTGGACAAGGCTGAGCAAATTAGGAGTAATAGTAACACCTCTGTGATAGCATATTTATGAACAGAACAGTGTTGAGCGGAAGAAAATTCCAGGCAGGGAAGATCAGAGTGAGAACATGTGAATTATAACATAGACACCAAGGTCAGTGCAGAAGGAGGGGCAGGAGGTGCTCCAGGTTCAGGAGCTGAGGCCCCTGCAGCTCATGGTTCAGACCATGGTAGAGGAGCTGTGCCCCTGCAGCCCATGGAGGACCATCGGGGTGCAGAGACCCACCTGCAGCCCAGGGAGGAGCCCAGGCTGGAGCAGGTGGATGCATGAAGGAGGCTGTGACCCTGTGGGAGACTCAGGATGGAGCAGGGTCCTGCCAGAGACCTATGGCCCCCATGGAGAGGGAAACCCATGCTGGAGCAGGTTTTTCCCAGGTAGGACTCATAGCCCTGTCAGAGACCCACGTTGGTACAGCTCATCCATCAAGGACTGCACCCCATGGAGGAGTGACCCATGGGACAGCAGTTTGGGAAGAACTGCTGCTCGAGGGGTGGACTCATGCTGGAGAGGTCCATCAAGGACTGTCTCCCATGGGAGGGCCCCATGGGAGCAGGGCAAGGACTCCTCTCTCTCAGCAGCGGCAGAAACAACTGACTGCAAACCCCATTCCCCGTCCCCCTGCACCACTGGATGGGAGGAGGGAGAGCATGGAAGGAAGGAGGGGTTGGGGAAAGGTGTTTTTTTAAGACTTTTATTTCTCGCTCTTTGGCTCTTATCCTGTTATTAATAATTTTAAGTAATGATCCCATTTTGAGTCTGTTTTGCCCGTGAAGGTAATCAGTAACTGACCTCTCCCAGCTCTTATGTCTGCTCATGAATCCTGAGCTTTTTTTTTTTTTCCTCTCTCCTCTGTCCAGTTGTAGAGGGAGAGGGTGAGAGTGACTTTAGACCCTGCATCCAGCCAGGGTCAACCCACTACAATAACTCTAATGAGAGATGAGCACAAAGTGATTTTGAATATAGGACTGAATTGTCTCAGAGTTGGAGAGGACATCACTTCTTAAACACTTAGATGAAGGATTTTATACCAGCCTTCTAATTATATTCTTCCCTCATTGAGCTGAGGTAAGTACAGTTGAGATGCTTGAGACCACTTCTGTGGCTTTTGTTCTTCCTCAAGCGAATTGCCAGGTTTGGAAACAACCAAGACTCATCAACCTGCTTTTCATAAAACAGAAAGGTTTTCTTAAATGTCACGACACCTAATGGTATTTCCTCTCACAGATGTCAGCTAGTCCACAGTAAAACAAAATTATCCCATAGACTAACTGAGCTTTAAACCAGATTTCTAGGATTATGGTAATTGCTGGCTTTTTAACTATATTCCTGCAAGCAGAGAAGACTGCCAAAGTACTATTCCTCAAACCCAAAGTAGGTCGTTATCTTTTATTTTCCATGGGCAGTAAATCAGATCATCTGAGGCTGCAGAAGTCTTCTGTTGCTACTCTGCCTCCTCTAATATATATGTTTCTCCTAAAAGACAGAAAAAGGTCTGTTTGTTTTCTCTTTTGTTATTAACCTAATCTGTGAGCGGTTTTATTTTTGCCTCTTGTTTCTCTGCTTACTCAAGAACATCCAGGAGCTGAAAGCTTTCTTTTGCTCTGTTACCTCTTTCAGTATCTCCCTTACAAAATTTCACCCCATGGGCTGCATGCAGCCACTGTCTGGGAGGCTTCTTGGCATTAGGACAAATTTTCCACTCATTCTCAGCTTATGTGTAGTGGGGAAGATAATGCAGATTCAGGAAGCTGTATTTTAGAAGGGCATTATCCACTTCTGCACTAATTAATCTGCATATTATGGAGAAACTGGAAGCTTAGGCAAGATGGAAAGTCAGCTGGAAAGAAAATCACGTGAAAACAAAACAAAATAAAATAGAGCTCTAATTCTCTTATTGTTCAAGTCCTTTTCCCTGTGATTTTTCCATCGAGTTATTATTTCTGAAAATAGCTGAGTGCAATATGTTGTGGAAATATTACAACCATACATCCCAGTGAGAAAATTCTTGCATATTTCTGGACTGTGTTTTCATATTTTACCGTCAGCATTTTGTAAAGTTGTGTCAAATTCCCTGTTCAGGTGAATGTTTGTCTCCTGCCTTGCTGTTTTTCCAGTGAGCTTAACTTACTCTTTTTCCATAAAATAAGGCTGTTTCTAGGCTCTGGATTAATATCTCGGAGGTTCTGAGATCACAAGACTATTATTAGGACACTAGAAAATTTTGACCAAGAATCACTTTACTGAATGCACAGAAAGTATTGCTTTTAATTTCTTTAAATCCTAATTTATTTTTGAAATAAAATTTATTGCTTTGAGGTAGTTACAACTTAAATGTTTTGTCAGAAAAGTTTTTGAAGCTAAAAGTATAAGATTCACTGTTATCTGTACATATGAAAACTATTGATAAAATATGCTGCCAAGCATTTTTATATGGGTAATTATACTTTTCTAAAATGCATTCATAATGTTTCAAATGGAATATCTAGTTGTCATTGCCTAACTTAAAATTTCATATGGAGTCTGCAGTGAATTATTAAAAATAGTTTACATGTTTAAGTCCAAAAGGCAGCATTTTATAAATGAAAGGAGGAAATGGTACTCGTAAAATTATTTGGAAACATTTTCAAAATGTAGAGAAACCTTAACAAAGATCATGGTTAGTTGATGCTTATCATGGGTCATTTATTTTATGATCAATATATGTTGAGTTACCAAATTATTGCCTCTTCACTAACAACATGAGTCCCCTTACTCTAAGGAAAAAAAAAGAATCTTAGAAATTCTGAAGAAAACAGCACTTGGAGAAAAAAAAAAAAAGAACAAACTCGTGGTGCTCTCAATCTGGATTCTCATTTACATTTTAAAGTGAGAAAACAGTACAGTATTAAAATTGAGCAGATTCGGGTAATTTAATTGAAGATACCTCCCAGCGTCTAGGACAATAAAGTTTAAAAATATATAAATAAATAAATGAAAGAACACATTTTCAAAAAAAAAAAAAGGAAAAAAACAACCAAACAAAAACACCACAACCAAAACACAGAGCAAAGCCAAAACAAAACAAACAAAAAACAAGAAAACAAAAAAGCAGTTCCTGTCATACCTTCAGGTGAGAAGTTAAATAGACATTGTTCATTAGTACAGACTGCTACATGTGGAGCAAATCTCTGCATCTCAGAGTCTAAAGTTGAGAAAACAGAATTTCATTTTGGAATTTGAATTTCTAGGAAGAGTAGTAGAAGCAATGAACAAGAAGCCACCAAAAACAACATTTCTTTGTTTTTGTTGGCTTCTTGTTCATTGCTTCTACTCTTCCTAGAAAACAGAGTCCAGAAATATGCAAGAATTTTCTCACTGGGATGTATGGTTGTAATATTTCCACAACATATTGCACTCAGCTATTTTCAGAAATAATAACTCGATGGAAAAATCACAGGGAAAAGGACTTGAACAATAAGAGAATTAGAGCTCTATTTTATTTTGTTTTGTTTTCACGTGATTTTCTTTCCAGCTGACTTTCCATCTTGCCTAAGCTTCCAGTTTCTCCATAATATGCAGATTAATTAGTGCAGAAGTGGATAATGCCCTTCTAAAATACAGCTTCCTGAATCTGCATTATCTTCCCCACTACACATAAGCTGAGAATGAGTGGAAAATTTGTCCTAATGCCAAGAAGCCTCCCAGACAGTGGCTGCATGCAGCCCATGGGGTGAAATTTTGTAAGGGAGATACTGAAAGAGGTAACAGAGCAAAAGAAAGCTTTCAGCTCCTGGATGTTCTTGAGTAAGCAGAGAAACAAGAGACAAAAATAAAACTGCTCACAGATTAGGTTAATAACAAAAGAGAAAACAAACAGACCTTTTTCTGTCTTTTAGGAGAAACATATACATTAGAGGAGGCAGGCTAGCAGCTATTTATAAATAGGACCAAGGAAAAAGAGACAGCAAATAGAATTTTTCATATTGGGAAGATATGGGCCTGATGGTAGTCTTCATGTAGAAGGTTTCTGTGAAGAAGTAATTTGCATTTTATATTTGGAAAGTATGGGAGATACTACTATGTTTTGTTCTACGTGTGTGCAGTATACTAGTATGACATATAAAAGTAATAGCCTTAGATCACACAAGGGCTTGGTTGAAACATTAGGAAAAGTGGAAATAGAAAGGACAGTGCAGGACTATATAGTAGATTAGAATGCTGGGTTATGCCTATGGTCAGGACAAAATAGCTGTGGTGACCTCTGCTGGGTTTGAGGATTGGGCTCGGCCATCTCTGTAATCTGAGATTTGGGGAATGCCATCGAGGTACTGGACTAGGGCAGCCTTGTAGTTGTTCTGACTTATTCAGAGAATAGCACCAGCCCTGAGACAGCTCAAGAGCTTATACTTTCATTAGACATCTCTGATCCTGCCCTATACAGTGTTGATATGTTTAATCTTTCTACCCATCTTGAAGGTGGTTAGTAATTTTAGTGTAAATCTCAACAGAAATTACTCTTTGGGGAATAATTGATACGCTGCCATGTAAAGCTATCTGACATTTGAACACAAGCACTTATCTAAGAGACGTGTCTGTCTAATGTATGAAATCTTTGAGCTGAGAAATTCAAATCAGAGGGTGACTGATATGTATTTTATGCTAAAAACATACTATTGATAGTGCTACTGCTTTTTCTAACAGCACTCATGGTAAGCCTTAGGCATTTTTAAGCTCAAAGCTATTTAATTTATCTTGTGGAAGAATCAATTTGCATATTGGTGTAGGCAGAAGAAGGGTTGAATTCTCTTAGAGAAGATTCATTAAATAAGCAATTCATCTAATGACTAAAACATTTTATTTTCTTCCTATTGGGAATTTTCTTTTCAGAATTCTTAAAACTATTATTTTCAGTGTGGATGAGGATTGCCCTCATCAGCGGTTTTAAATCTGCTGTTGAGGCTTGGTCTAAAATTTACTACCGCTAAATGTTAGTTTTTACTAAAACATTTGGGTTTTATGAGAATGGGATCCTTATATGTTGTTCTGTCTTAGATTACAATCTAAAAAGCACTCGAGGATTCCTTTTACAAATGTCTAAACTACTTAGATACTGTACAGTGCAAAGGATCAATTCGTTACTTCTTGCAAAAACAATAGAAATGGAAATCAAATTATTTTTCCGGACCTCTAAAAGTAAAGGTTTTTGATGGACACATCTAAAAAACTTCTCAAATTGGCTAATATTTAAAAAAAGGATGCCTCCTAATTTTTAAGCTTTGCTTGAATTAAATTTATTGATCTTATTTTAATCTTTTGGAAAAAAAAATAGAGAAAGTAGCAGTATTTTTTTTTTTTTAACTCTGTTTTCCAGATCTTTCAGGCCCTGCAAATAGATTGAAACTAAATCTATGATTCTGAGGAAAGGTGCAGGTCTGAAAGTGATAAGATTGGTATATTGCAAAGGTTTAAGAGAAGGAAAAGTGGAAGGAGGATACAGTTTAGATCTTTTTTTTTGATAGCAGTTTGGAACCAGGCTTGAAATAGCTCCAGTCATTCAAAGCACTGCATTAACACTTTCTGTTTATGTTCCTATTCTTTTTCTAGCACAGTCACAGAGCTTTGAAAGTAGTGGACAAACAAGTTTTTTACCAGCCCTCTGATGACAAGCTGTTTGTCAGCTACCTCTTAGACTCAGTATGCCATAGGAGGAGTATTTAGAGCCTTAACGGAATAAATTGTGGTTGTTGGAGGGGATGGGATATTACTGTTCCAAAAAAAAAAAATAGTGAAGGTCTAGGTTTTCTACGCTTAGCTAGCATAAAGCTTGCTATGAAAGCTCTCTGTTCTGCTCCAGTTTAAGGCAACAGCAAAGCTCCAACCATCTTTAAAGTGACCGGGTTAGGATTGTTCAACAGCTATCATAGAGCAACAGTGAAAGAATGGGTTTGTATTCCGTGTTTTCTAATGTTCTGGTTTATGGCCATAGCCTGGATCAGTATCGGCCTTGAATTTAAACTCTGGAGTTTGTAATTCCTCATCATGTCCTCAGACCATTTGATCTAGACCTTGAAATCTTCCTCTCCATGAAATGGTGAGAAAAGAAATTAGTTTTAACATGAAATTGATTTCCTGAAATTCCATGAGTGCTGCTCCTCATGATACTTTGCTAACAAGTTAACGATTCCATCTATTTCTTAATCAATACACAGCAAGGGACCCCGGTGACTTACCTCTCAGGCTTTAAAAACATCTATAATTTTAGCCTTAAGGATGCCTTACAAAATTGGAACATGCAGTCATTTTTATTCCCTTCTGCTGAAGAGCAGATACTTGCAGGTACAAAGGAGTTACCATTTAGTTGTATATTTGGAGGCTCAAAGATTGAAAGGTTCAGTGTATTTTTGCTGTGTCATATTTGGTCAACAGATGTTACTTACTTTGTGTCCTGAGCAGAAATTTGGTACTTATGTATTTTTTTTTTTTTTTTTAAAAAAGGCAGAGAAAGTGAATTTATTTGGAGCTAAGGGATTTCAAATGTGATTTATCTGTGCAAAAAAAAGAATGCTGCTAAGATGAGAGAAAGCTACAAAAACTGAGATCTTCCCCTCTGTTTATTGTGATATAATTTGTAATTGGAGTGTTTGTTTAATATTAGCTTTATACAAAGGCAGTGTAAACGGTGCATCCACTATGAAGAAGTAATCTGCTGTTGAAACTTAAAATTGTACAAAGCATTTTGTATGCATTTTATAACTAATATTATAAGGCCCTAGTTATGCTGTAAGAGTAGATGTTACCTGGCTTAGCTTACTGCCCACCTAATACTTAGGCATTGTGAGAGTGTGGGTAAAAGTTCTAAAGCTTCACACTTGGGATTCTTGGGGCTGTTCTGTGCTGCAGATGGACTTTGATGATCTTCTAACTCAGAATAATCTGTGATTCTGTGATCTTTTCTTCTTCTTGTCTACTTTGTAAGTGCTCAGGACTGCAGGCAGACACAGCCATCTGCTGCTCTCTCATGTAGAGTTTCCGGAAATGAACTTAAATTGATGCTGAATTCACTCCTTAATCTCCACAGAACAGTCAGTCTGGAACAACACTGACAGGCTTTTCTGTGTTAGGGACAACTTAAAAAGCACTTACTGTATAGAATAGTCCTTTTTTTTTTTTTCTTGGGCTGCCACAGTAACATACACTTAAGGCTTATGGCTACCTTTAAGCAATGAATGGCTCTATGGACTTCATGCACTAAAGTGCTTTAGTTGATCAAGTTTATTCCAGGGACTTCTCAGATGAGAAAAGGTTTACAGAATCAGACAGACAGACTGATATGAGTAAATTTCATCAGAACATAGTTAATATATCCAATAACCGGGGGGGTGGTGGTGGTGGTGGTGTTTGTTTGGGTTTTTTTTGGTAACCTAAGGAAGATTCCAGGAAAAAAAACCTCACAGAAGAATGAAGACAGTGTAGAGGAAAAATAGATTAGTAAATGCCAGAGTAAAAAAAAGACAGGGATAAGTAAAAATAATCATGAAAATAAAAATAATTATGAAAGTAAAAATAATTTTGTAATTTTGAGTCGGCATATTGATCCCGTCTCAAAGAAAATATGAACAAATAATTAAAAAGCAAAGCTTCTATTTATAGCATGTGCAAAAAAAGTTGTATATTGCAGGCATTTGCTGTTTTCAGGTTACAGATTTATGGGTCCTTGGCTCCTACCTGTATCAGATGTGGCTGGAGTCAGTCTGCGCTGTCTGTGCAGATGCACAGTTTCCACGTCCATTTCTGAAACTCAGATTTTACCATTCCATTTTGCTGAATTTTTGCCCTGATTCCTATTGCTATTCAGGTGTATGTCTGTGAAATATGCTACAATATGTGATATGCCAGCTTGCTGTGCTAGCTGCAACAGCTTTCAGAACTAATCCCTTGAGCTTACCCCCCTTTCTCAGAGATGTGGCGAAAAAAGGAAAAACCTGTTCCAGCCTCCCCCAGTTAAATGTTTTGAAGGGAAAAGTCCTTTTTAACACTCGCTAATGCATGCAGGTGGTCCTCTAGTGTATGATATAGATATATATCTTCTCTGTGCAGATCTATGTGGGCCTGTGGGACTTAATTTCCCTGTTCTGGGACCTTTGAAATCAGTGAATTGTCTCTGGGTGAGCTGAAGCAAATAAGCCTGTTGCTGTAAAGCTGTCATCTGATAGGGACATCTCTCAGGGAAAAAGGACATGATGTGTATGACAGTCTACAAATAATTGCTAGGAAGGAAGATTTTTAAAGAAAAAAAATTTGTGTTTCAAAGGTAATAATAAATCAGTGCATATATAAGAAACGAGAAAGAAATATCCCCTGCTTTCTAAATTACGCAAAAAGAGGGAGAAAAACTAGTTTCTGGCAGCTGTATTTCCACTGGTGCACTAAATCTCATAATCCTGGACAAATATTTGAGCACTACCATGCTATTAGGAGGTAAAGCACCAGCAGGAAAACTAAAGTTATTGCATCCTACCATTGTAATGCAATGCTATGCTTCCAGCTGCTTCTCAGACCTCCATTCCAGAGGCAGGACAGAAAAAGAGCAGTATTTTTAAGATACGGTGTGTGTATTAGTGCTGCAGGAGTTCTTGGTGATCCTGGTTTTACCAGTAGAAGGCTCAAGTGATGAGCAGGGGGGAAGCCTCAGTGTTCTCCAGTAGGTCTGTGAAGTCTGGGTGTGAGGGCAAGAAACCTGAAGGACGTGTGTAAATCATTCCCACCCCTCGAGGGGGCCATGACCACTACAGGCATCCTAAGAATGGGTGAAGTGTGCTGAGAAAGCCACGTGCCCTGAAGTTTCAGCCAGCCAGTAAATACCATGTGTTTTTATAAACCACTTGAAACTGGTTTGGTGCTTATCTGCACCAGTTTCAAAGGTCTTATGAATACTCTCAACCAGCAAAGGACAGAGAACCTGCCTTCCATGTTGACTTATTTTGGTGGAATCTGTAAGACAACACTATTTACCAAAAATTTAGTATAATTCACGACCTGTACGTAAACTGTTGTGTCAAAAGTTTTGCCAAACTACCACTATTATAACAGTACAGGCAATTCTGTGTTGTCTTCAGGCACACTCTCTAGGCTGTTATTGATTTAAAGTAACCAGTCTATTATAGCTTTGCAGTACCTCTCAAAAGTAGATTTTCTGCATGTGTAACATGGATTATTAAGCTACTTAGGTGCATTGTTTATAATTTTTATTTTTATTCGCATTTCCAGTTTGAATTTGCACTTGTAGAACAGCATGTTTTACAAAACAAACTTCGCACGATCAGATAATGTATTTTCATTATCTTTTATCTTACCATTCTATTTCTACGTACTAATTATCTGAATAACTAATGTAGTTGAGATCAATTTTTTATTATAGCTATAAAAGTTTTCATTTCATAAATAAAAAGAAATATGTAAAGCACTCCAATCCATGTAGTTCAGAACACACACAGATGTATTGAAAATCCTGTTGTGCTTTTTCACTATTCTGTATACTTACAAATGTGAAGAACCTGAATGTTCCCTTTGGGCCTTTTTTTCTTTCTGAAGCATTATCAGGTAAAAGCACATGATATGTCATTAAGGGCTTTATTATTTTTTTTTTCCTACGCAGCTTCATCAAGGCTTGGTTGTAAAGAGCAAATCTTTATCCAAACGTATGTTTAGTTTTATGAAATTTGATTTTTAAGCAAGAAGTATTAAGGGTAATGGGGAAAAGCTAAAGAAATAGACATATGCATTGTTAACTTTAATGCCATTGCTGTATGACAATATTCTGAGGAAATGAGATAAAATCTACAAAAGCAGTGCTAGATGACTGCTCACTTCATCAGCAGTTTTGACTGTCTCTTGTAAGCTGGCTTTGCAAGTTTTATTGGAAAGGACACTTTATCTTACTCCCTGAACTTGGGGTGTAATAGCTGTACTAACTGTAGTGTGCTGCTATGCTGATAATAATGACGGTGCTTTCGGTCTGCAAATCACTATAAAATTGAAAGAAGTTGTCTTGGATTTACAACAATATTTCCAAACTTAATTCCAGTACCTGAAATTATAGATACTACACATGCCGTGTGGTACAATTGTAAGTCAGAGGACAAAACCTCCTTTCCCATTTTGCCCTGCTACAGGAGAGTGACTTTACACAGAGAGTTCAAGGGATTTAGCTGACAGAGAAAGCTGACTAGGAAAAAATCAGAAGTACTGCATCTCTGTGGTATAAGAAGAGCACAGGGAGCGTGGTGTGTCAAGGGCTGGGCACAGAAGACATCTGACCAGGAAGCTGTGCAGTCACCAGCAGCTGGAGAGCTGCTCAACTCTCCTGGGTTCAGTGCTTGCACAAGGGCTTCCCCAGCAGCAGAAGTGCCTCCTCGGCATTCTACCTACAAATTTAGCAGCTGAAGTTTGTTTTTAAAATATTAAACTTCTATGAACACAGCCAGTCTTCTAAGATCCCGTTTGATAGACGCTCAGGAAAATGCTACTGCTTAAGGCTTTTAAGAAGAAAAAGTGCAGGTTTGTTGAGGGCTTGCTGTAGGCATTCTTAGCACTGGTTCTTTGAAAACTGTCTTATAATAGCCCAAACACAAATTATTTGTCAGAACTTCTCAAAGGTAATTCTGCATTGTGCCAAACATATTGGTCAATTCATGGGACGAATCTTACAGGAGATAATTAGTAAGGTGTCCTGAAATTGGGTGGGTTTTGTTCAAAGTAGGTAGTCTTTGATATATCACAAGAACATCTTTGTGGAAGAAGTATTGTTTGTACCAAATTACTTTTATCAAACAACTCCCATTTATGTAAAGGAGTTTGTTAAATTTTTATCTGCTAGATTGATGACATCTAAATGTAACCAGTAATTATGGGTATCCGGTAGATCCTGGATTTGTAGGATAAAATATAAGATGTCTGGTAGTTTCAGGTTTGAAGTCAGTATCTTGTCAAATCTTAAATAGATCTCACCAGGTTGAACCTTAGGAGATGGAGATATTAATCTATAAAAGAACTGCTATTACATGGAAGATTCCCTTGACTTAGAGTGATACTTATTTCCTTTAGAAGAGAATTTCCTATTCTTCATTTTCTGTTTGTGGAACAACCTAAAATCAGTTGTTCTAAGCTCTTGTAGGAAGGTTAAAAAAAAAAAAAAAAAGAAAAAAAAAACCCACTCAGAATGTGAAAAATTGAAAATTCTAAACCAACTGTGTGTCATTCATATGTTCCTGTCTTAATTCAGAATATACAGATACTGTATCTTTGAATGTTTCTTGATTCTAAATCACTAAAAATATCATAGCTACTCTTTGCTGCTATTACTACACAAATACTGATAATTTGCATGCACTTTTCCCTCCAAAAATCAGGGAATGGTCTCTTTCTTTCCGCTATTTTATTTCAGCAGAGCCTGCACTGTAGAAAGAAAATAACTTTGAAATATTCATTGAAAATATACATATTGAATGGTGAAATTGGTGTAGCAAACAGCTGGATAACTGGCACAGAACAGTGTGCCTTTAACACTGGTCTATGAATGCTAAAAGAATCCTTACCAACAGATGATGATTAATAAAGTATTTAATTTATTTCTCTTTGCTGTTTCTGTAGACATGTATTGATTATAGTAAAAAATTCTACTGGACTGAATAGCCTCAGAGATGCTTATACAGGATGTGATACAAGAATTTTGGAAAAGTCAGTTGCCTGAAAGCAAATGATCAGTGAGGTATTCTGTGTTGAAATGTTCTCTTTGCCAGTGGAGGAGACATCATTTTATTTATCACAGATCTATAACATCTGTTGATATTTTCTTTACACTGTTGTCTTTAACATAGAATGGCTTTGCTCTGGCACCAAGTTACTGAGTATTAGGTTGAATATCCATTTCTTTACTGTGATATGTGAATTTGGAAGCACAGACTGCAAGCAATTGTCCTGGCTTCTCACAGATTTTAGCATAATACCCCATGTGGTCTGTGAGCCCATTCATCATTGAAGTCCTGTATGGTAACTGTATGTAAATACAGTACTCCTTTGGCCTGGAGTACTGTATTTCACATTGAGATTTCCGAATGAATGCAAATGGTAGTGCAGGATGTAGGCAAATATGTTACTTGGGCTTTATTTCAGCGTTTATCCTCCTACCTAGAGCCTGTTGCCTGGTTACTTGGTTTCTAGCACTATTATTTGTGGGAGGTCTAAGGCAAAGGTGGCTTAAGAAGTTAAGAAATGCCCAAAGTCAGTGATGTCAAGATTTTGGTACATACTTCAGTGAGTTTCAGTGGGCATAGAGATGATGTAATTCATGCCTGTGGCTGGAAAAGCAGAAAGTGTGTCTTGTTAGGTGCTTTGTTCTTGGACCGTTGAGCACCGTGCCACTGCAACCTGATCCACAAATGCTATTGGAATGAAAATTTCCCAGGAATGCTTTGTGCCAAATGGAGGCAGAAATATGACAAAGTGAGAAAGTGCAACTGTGCTGGCAGGGAGCATCTTGAAACATCAGCAGCTGTGCATTAAACCCTCGAGTGTCAGCAACTACGCAGGAATCCTTTATGGTCGCTGTAGGTTATATCTGACAGAGGACTGGAGCTCCTGTCAGGAGTGGTTTTATATGTTTCCAGCCCCGAGCAAACAGGCAGCAGTGTGTGCATTGTAGCCATATCAATTGCGCTGGTTCACAGCATAAAAAATTAATCTTGAGAATGAAGAACAGCTAAAACAAGACCTCAAGTCAAACTTCTTTTAAGAAATAGGATTTCTTGGAGTCATTGTCTTGTTGTCTTTTGTATAATCAGATGATGCTTTGAAAAGAGCTTGGTAAATAATGAGAAGCTGATTCACCTAGAGATAATTTTAGCCTCAGTCTTGATTCAGTTTTACCGTTGAAAACATGCAAAGAGCAGAAAGGTGCTAGAAAGCTCCTCCTAGCTTGAATTCATTATCTTCAAAAGCAATGGGCACATCATATCTTGAAAGCCTCATATATTTTATTTCTAAAGAGTGTCTCAATGTTTTCAGGCAGCAGCTGTTACTGTGAACATCTGGAACTTGTTGTGAAGCTGTGGCAAATGTAAATCACTACAATATTGTCTATAGGCAAGCAACTGTGCTACTGAAAAGTTAATGACAAACAAACTAAATGCATTTTAGTCATCAATGGCATTTTCGTCTCCTTAGGGTTTCTTTCAAAACCTCTTAAATTACACTCCGGTTGAAAATGTTATGGCTTAGGGTGGGGGAACCAGGATAACAGCAACACCCACCCAACACACACAAAACCAAAGTTTGCAAATGTGAATACAGCATTCAGTTCTCCTTATACAATGAGATTTTTCAAGCGTGAACGGAAATATTGCCTGCATCAATCTTAAGGTTTTGTGAGGCACCTGAGTTTGAAAACATAAAAGTTGTCTATATGCAAAATCTTAGGGCCTTGCTGGAGCTTCCAGCAGTGGTAGGCATAGCCATTTTTTCCTCTCTTGCCTTTGGCATCAGCTGGTGCTTGATGCCTGAATCATTCAAAATTATATGGCCAGCTAACATTTGGAATGTGAGATCTTATTGGTCACAAAGGAGTAGATAGTTCCTGCTACTTTGTCTGTCATAAGATGAAGAGATCATGGTGTAGCCAGAGCAGTGTAAATAAGTCCCTCACATTCACATGATTCAAATTAAAAGACTTGCATGGAGTGCCTGAGCAAGAGCTGCAGGCAAGTTGTTCTCTGTAAGAGTCCTTGTGCATAAGGTGTACTTTATTCACACAGTGTGTCACAGAAGTGATGTCCCTCTGACATCACAAAATGTTTATGGAAATTAAAAATATTTGCTACTCATAAAATGGTATTTCAATAGGCATTTCAGAGGGTCACTCAACTTTAGCTATATTTTATTGCCTCGATGTCACAATTTCTTGGTAGATTCTTTTTTTTCAGCAGGCAAACCTTGTTAGTGTCTCAACATGTCAATTTTTTATTTCTTTTTCTGAAGCGTTCTGATAACAATCATGACAGGTGGTTTTACAGTCTCAACTTTTTGGGAAATTGTGAATTTTTAAGTATAAACGTTTAACTTGGAAATATAGGTAGTGTAAATCTGAGTCATATGTATACGATACGCTCTTTTCACCTTTTCTGGTGCTATGCTGTTTCATCTGGGTTCTCACAAATCCTCATTGGAACTAAGTGTGTGATAAAAGTAACAGCTTTTATCTCAGAAGTAAAGCTGCAAATTTGTGTGGTTGTTACACCTCAGCTTGTTACAAAGGAGGAAAAAGTAGTAATTTTGGTGCATTTAGAGTGCGTAAGTTAGATGTCCTTTGAAGATCTACAGACTTTTCCTTTGTTTGTGTTAACAAAGGATTATTAAGGAAGATGCTCTTAAACGTGAATGTTACCAGTTACCCAGTTACTGCTACCTTTCGACTTGATGACAAACACAGTTTTGGTTTCTGGTGGAACTTGGGGATTTTAGAAGTTGGTTGCAGTGCGTGACAGTCTCGTGAAGGCAAGTTAGATATTGCTAAGTGACCTACCCAGGTCACTGAAAGCAGGATGAGGTAAGCCAGACTGAAGTGTCTGCAAACTAGAGCTAGGTCAAGAAGTGCTGCTTCACACCTCATTCCTTTGCACAGTACAGTGCACTATTCCCCAAGGCATCTCTTGCCTTTAGCTTCTCTCCTCTCAATCCCAGACCTACTGAACTAGTGCTGTAACGTGACTCTAAAGCTCACAATAGTTTTACTTTATCATCAAAATGAAACTTTCTCTGTAACAGATAAAGAGCCACTGCTCTATTCATACCCATATAAAGTATTTTCCAAGGCTCTCACCTATCTGCACAGAAACAAACATAAGTGACCTTTCATTTCAGCTCCCTAAACTACCCAGTGCCCTGACAGAGATGAAAGCAGCCAGGAATTTCACCTGTTCATTTGTGCACATAGTTATTTAATACTGAAATCTTACACCAGTGTTCACATCATTGAAGATATTTACAAAAAAATTTTCACTTCATTGGTTTAACTTTTGCAGGTTGAGTTTTTTGGTATAGCCTTTATATGGTAATATAAGAAGCAATTATAGCAATGTCATTTTTGATCAGATTGACATTAAAGTATCTGTTTTGAATATGCACAGTGTCTATGGCAACTCTGCACAGGCTAGTATCAGACTCTCTGCCTTAGACTCATTTTCACCAGGCATTATAGAAGTGATGAGCTCAGTCAAAATATGCTATACAAGTGGTTATCTCAATTTTCTGGTTCAACAAATAACATTGCTCTAGAGGTTTTGTGGTGATGGTTTACTGTAATACAATGTAAAATGTAATGGTGTGGAGAATATTGGTGAGCAGCTAAAGGCCAAACTCATGGAGCTGTTTGAGCTAATTCAGGGGTAGTATTTTGAGGTTGTAGTAACATCCTCTTATGCGTCCAGTGTTATATAGAAATGCCATAAATCAATCTGAAAAGGGACTGAAATAGCATGCAAAGTATGAAGTGCTGCAAATCTCTGGTAAGCATAAACAGTTTCTTCTCATTGGTCCAATTGATAATATTTCAAATGTTTTGAGACTTTACTGTAACACTCTTGATGACTTTCGTTGACATTAAGCTTGATAAAACTTTGGTATTTTGGCATGAAATATAAGGTGTTTGCAAGGGGGAAGACTGCTACAGACTGTAGTTTTCTAAGGCTTTCTGGTGCTAGACAACGTAGAAAGATGTAGCTAGAAGAACTTTCTTTTACCAAAGTCATAAACAGTATATTAGAATAAGCATATAGGTACGAAATTGAAACAATGCAAACAAAAAACACCCACACAGTGGCAAAAGTAGTGTAAATGTCAAAACAATGTAATATAATTCAATGAATCTTGGACAGTTCACACATATCCCTGAGAACTCTTTAGAAATGACTGTGTTTTGAGGTGCATTTCACCTCAACTGAGCAGAAAGTAAGATTTTTCTTAAGCCACTTCAACATTGGAAGTACATACCTGTGTGCTTAACACTTGACTTGAAGTGTTGCCTTTGTTGACACTGTGCCCAGACAACCTATGAGTAATTCTAAAAGTGTCTTTAAGTTTTCTCATTGTTTCCCTTTATTCTCAAGTTTCTCACTATTCCTTTTTGACTAATATTTTTCATCTTTTCCTTTTTTTTTTTTTTTTCCCTCCTGGTTCCCTAGGGAGATTAGGTTCATGGTAGTTAAATGATTCATAGAAATAGCTAAGAATCAAAGGTAGCCAGTCTGGGAGTCTAACAGGGTAGGCTGAACCACTGGGTTGCTTTCAAATTTCATCTTTTGTCTTGCCATGCGACAGCTATCTGCCAGTTTAGCACTCTCAGCTTGGATGTTCCCATGTTACAATCAGATGGCAAGAGAGCCTTTTTGAATGGTAAAATAGAGGGTCATAGACAAACAGATGTTTTTATTGAATGGATGTACAATATGAATTATTAAGGAACAAGCAAACAATAATGCCTCCAGTAAGGTTACTTTTACTGAAATTCAAGTGATTTTTAGTTTTAATAATAGAAAACCAATGTGGAGTGCTAACACTGACTTGAGTTTACAGTTCAGAGACAAACAATTGAAAGAAATTTTGCATAGCACGTTGATTTTTTTGTTTGTTTGTTTGTCTGGAAAATCCAGTCAATTAATTTATATTCATCAGAAGAAGCTTTATGCAATGCGGTGTGTTATCATAAGTCTCAAAGTCCAAATTACATACAACATTTAAAATGTTTTCATAAATATGAAGAAGAAAAGGCATGCCCTTGTTTTTGTTTCTTTTATCTCTGAAGATGTCAGTCTCTGTGACAGGAAAGAATTAGATTGTGTACTGAATGGAACAGAGGATGAAGATTAGATAAGGCATCCTAAATCTTAAATGCAACTCCCCAAAATTGAACTAGCCATTAAAAAACATATATCTATTTAATAGTTAGCTTTCTCTACCTCCGACCTTCCTCAAATACTCTTAAACAAGGACTCCAGATTCCTTATTCTCCCAGTGTTCCTTACTTGTGGTAGCCCATCTACTTCTCTAATGAAAACTAGAAGATTTGGGGTTCAGGGGTGCTAATCTGAGTGCAGAACTTTATCAGGTCTTGGAAAACTAATTAGGTGAGGAAGAACAAAGGGGAGGAGGAAGTTTAAAAAGAAGATAGAGAAAAACCATTCAGACTTTCAGGTGATGTAAAAGTGATCCTCAAGGTTTTCCCATGAGCCTGAAGGTCTCAAAATGGCATAACTACAGAATGTATTAATTCTCTGTTGCAGTTTCAACACTTGCTTATACCTACTTTTGGGTTTGAATAGGGACATTCTTTCTGCATAGTACTGTTGGGCTTTGTCTGAAGTTTGAAGAGTATAATAATATTTTAAAAATTCAACCTAGAATATTTTCATCAGTGCAATATCCCAGGTTTTTTATGGCTTCGGAAGGAGTCATGTGCAAGTCTTTCTATGTAATAACACTGTGAGGTTTTTGGTGCACACAAATGAGAGAGCAATAGGTACTATACTTTCTCTGTATGCATTTAAGAGATGAGTGAGTATATGCATACACTGTTTATATGTAGTCATTTTAGTTCATTTTAATTGTACTAAGTAAGCTGTTTTTTGTAAGAAGTTGTTTCCCTATATGCATGAACCCGTGAATTAGAAAAAAAACCCTCTAACATATAACCTGGCAATATTTACTGAAAACTGTGGATTTTTATATGTTCTGGGAGTAATTAATGAGACTAGGAAGAGATCTTCTTCAAATAATTTCAGGGAAGAATAAAAGTTTCAGCAAAAAAACCCAGCTAAGCAAGTCCTGAAGCACAGGCAGGAATTTGTTCATCAGAATGAAAAATAGTTGCTCCTTACCTTCCCAAAATGGTGAATGATCCTGGCAATCATGGTTAGAGCATGACTTGGGGGAATTAGGAAAGACGTGTGAAGTTGTGTGCAACTTCTGATTTAGGCAGAGCAGAGTCTGCTCTTTTGCTTTCCAGACCTCTGACCATCAAATATTTTGTTTCAAAGTGAGAATGTTTTTAGGGGAAAGAGGTTGCTTGCTCAGTGGAAGTGTTAAAAAAGGGAAATGACTCCCCCTTAGTAATGACTATAGAGTGTTTATATTATAAAGCTGTGCTGCAACTAGGTAGCTTTAAAGATCCCTTCCAGACCAAACCATTCTATAATTCTGTGAATCTATGTTGTTCATTAAACAATGATGCTGCATGGCAGTATTTCATAGAATCGTAGAATGTTAAGGGCTGGAAGGGACCTTAAAGATCATCTTGCCCCAACCTCCCTGTAAACAAAGTTACCCAAGGCCTTATTTCCAACCTGATCTATAGATCTTATAATTTGGTTTAGGTGGAATAGAGATAAATCTTTAAGAATAATGATAGGAGGTTTGGATTCTTCCCTAGGTGGAGAGACAGTGACTTCTTTTGGTCTTGGCACAACTAAGCAGATTTGTTTGAGAGTTAGAAATGGAAAAGGGACTAATACCCAAACCTCTGTGGAGTACTCCTTTTCAAGATATTTCACCATTCTATTGCACGTATTAGAAGATTTCACTTTGCCTTGCCTTCATGTTCCTTCGTCTTTTTCACTGTGGAAAATTCTGTGAGCTCAGAAAGACTCTTCTCAGTTGCCAGCTTCCTCCCCCAGACACGTGGTTACGGTGCCAGATTTAGTCTAGTGCTGCATGTTTGAAGAAGCTGCTGGAGGCAATGGATGTTCTCTCATGTCAGTGTAAGCACAGAATAAACACGTTGAAATCAATGAAGGATAAAAGTGGCAAGAGAGCAAAAACTGGTCGAAGAATGGAAAAGCAGTCATCTCTGCCCAGGACCTTTTACCTAATTTTTGAAGAAAATTAATCCATGTTTTGGAGCATTACTGGTAACAAGTATCTTCAACAAAAAGATTGGGACAGATAGAACTGATGATATGGCTTTATTTTGTATTTTATTACATCAAGAGTATTATGACACAAAGGCATTCTGCCTTCTCTTGCATATCTTTATCTGGAAGAGGCAAAAAGTAGTGTTTACAAGATCATTGTTTGTAAGCACCTGTTTGTAAGTATGGATGAAGGCCTGATCCTTAACAACTCTGACAAAATCGTTCCATCTTCTATTCCACTGGTAAAGTGCTGATGAGGCAAACTTTATATATGAACTTTAAGGCTCTTCAGGAGCCTCAAAGGTGGGCATAGAGACATAAATACATAATTTTAACTGAGTTTACTTATTTACTCCAGCAAAATCTCAGACTAGTGTATAGGCAGGAAACAGAGCTTTTTCTTTGTTGTTTGTTTGCCTTCCTGCCCTAAGGCCTGTTTCTGTAGGTAGCCCCTTGACATAAAGAGGACCATTTATGGATGTTTGTTGTTATTCAGCATGAGTAAAACTGGCAGATTCTGACTCCTTGTAGGATTTTCACAGTATGTTCTCTGTTACACATTACTTGTACCTAATACTGGGAAAAAATCTTTCAGGAATGAGACTCAATGAATCAAAATTACACTGCTTTACACTATTTTAAGCATGTATAATATTAAAGCAGAGACAGTCTTTTAACTGCATTTTATGGTTATCTTACTAGATCATAAAATATATACTAGTCTAGAACAGATGATGTTGAAAACACAGTAATAAAGATGCACAAAAAAGGATAACTTTGGGACTTGAAACACATAAGATAATGCTATAGAGTCACACTTGTCATTTATTTCATAGTATGAAAAGCTTGTTGATATTTAATCATCAAAATCTAGGAAATTAGGTTTGAAACATCATTTTTATAAGTATGAAAACAAGGAGGGGAAAAAGACTTTCATTTTGTTATTTGCCTAATCATCATTCCAAGTTTAATTAAAAAAAAAAAATAAAAATGCATTAAACCTCAGTGTATTATATTGCACTTGCCAGCTACTTTAAAGCACAGGTAACATAAAAGATTCAGTAGCAACTGCAAACATCCTGCTCTTGTCAGTGACTAAGGACTTGTTTACCACTAGCTTATCTATGAAAGTAGTTTCTGTGGACTGAAGAAACGAATTTATCTTTTCCAGTTTTCTTGACACCAGAAAACATAATAGGAGAACTTTGCATGAAGGGGGATTACAAATCAATGACACCTAAGAGATGCCCGAAAAAAAGTGAAGGTTCAGAAGTGATTGGACTCCACAAGGATCAAAAAAGTTACTAAGCAGACAATAATTGCAACCAGGTTTTCCAGTGAGCTCCTCAGGTAGAATCTCAGCTCGTATGGAGTGAAACAGAAGAATGTTTCTCTCATCTTTTCTTTACTCACCTCTCACCTTCAGCATCATGGCTTGAAGATCATTGATTTTGTAGCATAAAAATAAGTGTCAGGAACTGTTTTTCACGTGAAAGAGAATAACAGGACCTTTGTTTCAGCTTACAGAATATGGTCACTCCCTTCTGCTATACTTTCCAGCCACTTGTTCTGTGCCTATACCCAAAGGCTGACTCTGCCTATTTCCATAGGCTTGGGTGGAATGAAGGTAAATAGTGGAAGTAATTCAGCTGCCTAAGGAACACATCTCTATTATTCCTGCTGCTTCTTGACTATCCTCTAGAAATCAGACCTTCTCCAAGAAGTATCTCAGGCAATGTACAGACTGTTGAATTTTGATGTATCTTTGCAAGCATTTGGCAAGATGCATCTCATCCAAAAGAGGATCACGTTGTGTAAATACCAGCCCTGCACAACTGCAGCTCATTCTCTCGAGGGTAAGCTTGCTTTTTTGTGAACTGATGGACTCAGATGAATAATTTCAGGATTATTTTAAAGGGTTCTAAGGTTCAGTTATTGAAACTTAGTGAGTAAAAGAAGCACGTTTTTTGAGGTAGTACTGAGATTTACCGAGTACAATTCTTTTTAATACATTCCTGCTACTAATTTAATGGAAACAGACATTTGTCCTTTGCAGGCGTACTTTGAGACACCTGATTTTCTCATTTTAAGTGAAAATAATAATTTTCAGATGAAGCATGGCTATGCAATACTGAGTATCTTAGAAACAATTACTAATTAAGGAAAACATGTACATCAGTATGAAGTGGAAGTTTCCCATTTATGTGTTAGACTCACAGTCCTATGAGAGACCATGGAGTATTACTGATAGTTGGCAAACTGGATGTTTGGAGTGTAAGGCCCAAAGAAATTTAGCAATTTGCTAATGTGATTTAGGGATTTCATTTAAAAAAAATCCTACCATAACACACAGACCCTCCCCCTGCCAAAAGAAAAACAAAACAAAACACAACTCCCCCCAAAAAACCAAATACCTTAATTTTATCTAAACTTATAGGAAATTCAATAATTTGAGGTTCCGGGTGAAGCTTATTTAGCGCTTTCTTTTGGTTTTGCCCTAAACACATTAGATTCTGCATCATGTGTATTTCAACAGCTTCTGCATGCTAATTTAATCATTGTTTTGCTCAGTACAGAAAGAAACCCTACAACTGAAATAGAAAAGTTTTTAAAAATACAAGGGCTTCAAATGATTAAATAAGAAAGTAGGATCCACAAAACATACACTGACTAAAAGGCATCCTCTGCAATAATGTATCATAATCAGATTATTTTTTCCACTAAGTACTAAGCAGAAGCCTTTTAACAACTACATTAGGCCCACAATGAGATCTCTATAAAAAGAAACATCCAGCTGCTGGTTTCCTTAGAAGCAGTACATAATAAAAAGAATCTGACCTACCAGATTTTGACTATAGCAGTTTGTTTGTTTGTTTGTTTTTTTTCTTATGTGTTTATTCACTTTCATCTGCTTGTTGCTGGTGTTATTTCTTTTTTATTTTAGAGATGTTTGAAATGTTTTTTGGAAAGCTGAGGTAAATCTTAGCAATTAGGAAGTACACCTAAAAGAAGAGCATTTTGGTAGTTCTTCACAGTTTACTTTCATGAAATAAAAAATACCAAAGATCAATCAAAGCAAAAAAGATGCCATTATTATTATTGCCATTTTTTCTATTATTTGTGGGAACTAGTTGCATCCAAAGGTTTCCTCCCACTGCATGGTAATGTCCAATGCAAATTGTTACACTATACAGCCACTGCAAATGGTTTATTAAAAAAAAAAAACAGACTTGCCATCACTGATCAGCCCTGAATAGAATTTTGAAAAAAAACTCAATATTCAGAGCTTTCTGTTACAGTAGAAATAAAAAAAAAAAGTTCTCTCTGCTGCAGATAAACTTGAATATAGCACAGAGTAAAAACTTATATATATTCAGTAGAAATCTACAAACTGTAAAGCATTTGCCTTCCTTTACAGTAACTTTTTGTGATTTCTAATTGTACTTTATAGAGTATTTGTCCATGGTATGATCTATTGTCTTCAAAACAAGTCAAAAATGCCTGGCTTATTTCAAAGCACGTTATTCTCTGTTTTATTTCCATACAAAAAGATCAACCTGTCCTTTGGGGCTTGAAAATTATTTTGTGGTTTTATCATTTCAAAGGAAAAATAAGTGTTGTGATTCATATTACAGAGTAGAGAAAGAGTAGCCTACTTATATCCTTGGAAATAAAATAACATCATATTCAGTAGAAAAAGCATATCATTAACTTCAAAAGTAAATGCTTAAAAATAAAGAAACAGCAGAATATTCTAGAAATGCCCATTCTTCAGAGGTATTTGTATGGATTAATCAGCTGTATAGTTCATATTTTATATTCTGTACCCTGTTACCAGATTGTGTAGGTATCTCACTAACAGTGATCAGCAAGAATTTGGCTTTGTTTCGAATCTGCTGCTCAGCTGTGGGCAGTCTGTTGTTTCTTACTGCTCTGTTGGCTCAATATCTGGAAATGGCTTTCTCCTGTCCATATGGAGATTTTTCTTCTATATGAATCATACCCATGAGACTTAACATGAAGACAAATTCAAGTTTCCATCATATGATTATTGCAGTTGAACTACTTCTGTGACAAAAGCAAGTGGATGTCAGTATGCAACTGGTTATTCAGACAACATAGTTGTGTGATAACTTGAAAACAGTTCAGTAGTAACTCTGTGAGTGGAAGGCTCAAGTATTTGTTTCAAACTTTTGAAGACTGTCTTAGAAATTCTCATTACTGGACTTAAGCCTAAATAACTCACCTTCTCCACACATTTATCTTCAGGTGAGGCAGGGAAACATGATATGTGACAGCAACCACCATGACTGAAAGCTGACAGTACATCCAGGGCATTTACATGTGTCTCAGTAGTGACTGCTCATATAGAACACACGTCAGGTTGCAGTCTTCATTGCACCTGAGTGTCTCTTCCAGCTAGATCCTCATAGCAAGAAGTTCCTTTTCAACTATCAAATGAACAGTAATGGAAGAGCTAAAGGCACCCATAAAAAATAGTTCTGATCTGTTTTGATGTCCTGAGGACCTACCAACCGTGAATAAAATTAACGTTCCGGGGAATTCACATTTTCATCCCAAGTCCCTCAGAAGAAAGGCACATACAACAGGTATAAATATTGGTGCTAAAAATGAGCTGTTGCTGGAGAGAGAACTCTTATCATTAGGTTTTAATTAATTCTTATCTCAGTTAAAAGATAATCAGAAAGTAATTGTGTTCTTGTAAAGTATCCATTGTCTGATTTCTGATGTAACATGTAGTTTTTAGAGAAATTTTGTGAGCCACAGGCATACCTCTGATTTATATCACGTGCCATTTGTGGATGGGGGTGACATCATGCTTGATTAGAATATGTATTTAGAATCCAAGAAAAAAAAAATCTAAATTAAATACACTTTACCAAATGTACTAATATGGCTTGAGAAAATAGACAAGTTTTTTGTGCCACGTATGTCTTATTGCTTTTCTTAATTTCCTTTCTTTTAAAAAACTGAAAAATCTACTTATTTAACTAAACTATGTAGTGAATCAAGTGAATGAAAAAGTTACCTGTTTATGAGGGATGAATAGATTTCTCTGTATTCTTCTTGCCAAGGAGTTAATTACTATATTGGTATGGTTGGTCTTTAAGAGTTGTACTCTCAAAAGTAGTCAGCTACAAAATGGATTTTTTTATCTGAGAGAATTATAAGTTATGTGGGAAAGATGAAAGTAGCAAGAACATGTCTGTTTGTAAAAGTTTTTAGACTATATTACTTTCAAGATAAGATGATAAATTCATTCGTTTCAGGGGCTTGAATAGAAGTAAATTAAAGAATCCTGTGTACAGGGGTGAAAATACTTTGATCCTGTAACTTGAGGTCAGTTATTCAGTGACCTGGGTGTTTCAAATTTGTAGTTTTGATTAAGATACCGCGTGTTAGTGTTGGCTGAACTACAGCTCTAACTAATTCCCAGTAGATATTCAGTGTTCTAAAGTCTTATTCACTTCATGACATCCTGCAGCTGAAGAGAACTCTGTAGAACCTGGATCCTCCTGTAGACTAATAAAAGAGAAATCAGAGGATAGTCATTGATGCTCAAATTTGAAAACTGTGGGTTTTTGTTTTTTTTTTTTTTTAATGCTGCATTCAAGTTCCTAGTCTTGACTTTGTATATCCCAGCTTAGTTATTTTCAACATGGATGTGTACAGTTTTATTTATTTCCCAGGAGTTGCATGAATTCCAGAGGTAAGTTTCTCCTGTGTATTGTCATCTCTTCAATCTTTTTTGTATGTTTGAGAGTAAGATTGCAGGCAGAATATCATGCTCAAATCAAGAGATAAGTATTCTCAAAAATAGACTATATACATGAGTAAGTGTTGCCTTACTTATCTATTGAGATTTCAAGGACTCAGGAAACCTACTGGTTCTTCTTAACCCACTGGGAGCCACTGGAGCATCTTTAATATAAGGACCTTTAAGACTTGTCATTAAATATTAGACAGCAATATACACATTTGTCATACTTCTAATTCGCTTTAATATAAAGTGACTTTGTGGTAGCTGTTTTTTGCCTTTTGAAGTAAAATGCAGGGATGGCATGAGTAATTTTCTGTAGGAACTGTAACATTACTCTGTAAGAAGACAGCAGTAGTATCCTGTGCTCTTCCAAAAGGTGGTTATAATGCCCGTTGCTCAAATCTTGCTTCTATTAAATCAAAGGTTTTGTTCGGTTTAGCTCAGGATTGCTTATACTTATGTTCCCACCTCTTAAGAGTTGAGCACATGCCATTTTCTGTATTTTTTCATCTCCTGTACAGAAAATCTAAATTATAGAGGCTTATAACTTCTTTTGTTTTTCTTTCAATCTAATCAAGATTTTATGCTTCCTGCTTTTCACGTTACAGCTTTGACAGTCCCACAAAAACCACATGCATTATTCCAGTGCACAAAACTCAATTTTCTCCTGTCTTGTACTGCTTCAATGACTCCTCTTAATCCCATTAAAAAAAAAAGAGAAGAAAAAGAACCTTCTGAAGTATCACATGAACACAAACGTTTCTCTGTCACTTGGTGTGACAGCTGAATACAGAAACACATACCCCTAGGCTTTATTTCAACTTGTTAATATATAAAGTGCTTTAGTGCCATTAAACTGGTATAAAACTATATTTGTTTCAGGTACTATTAATAAGCAATAATTATTACATTTCTAATCATCCTTGCTTGTTTGACTTTAGGAAGAATATTTAAATATGAAATGAGTATTAAAAAAAAATTCAATGGAAAGGTTTCAAATAATAACATTTTTGTTAAAAGAGGGAGTATTGCAATTCCAATGAAAAACATTTGAATAACATGACAAAGAACTGGAAGGGCGTTTTAAAAGAATTGGCTACTTATACTTTTAATGTGAAATGCAGATTAAATATTAAAAGTTATATTCTAAATTAGTGTAGAAGGCAAAAATATTTACTTCAGAAGTGAATATTTAAACATTACCAAAACTGAAAATTATTCTTGAGATTCAAAATGGATTCTTTAAAAAATCCTATAAAATTTGCTTTTTGTTATGATTATTTTACCTGTCGAATTTCTCAAAGAAATTATATTCTTTTAAGCAGTTATAATTACATCTAGATCATCAAGACCAATTCAGACCTCTGACAAATTAAAAGTTATCTAAATTACCATTTGCATTGTCTTTTAAAGAATACAGTGGAATTTTCATGCACAATTATTTATGCATAGTATTTTGAAAAAATGTATAAATGTATAAAACAAATGGAAATACCTCTTATAGTAGGGTTTTGAAAGTGAAACAAATGATTTCCCACCTGATATTACTGATTTCCTGTCTTGAAATACTAAATGCCACATTGGTCAGGTTTTTTTTCTTTTTTAATTAGCATTTAATTTAGCATTTTTTTTTCCCCACACTTTTGGAAAGTGTGACATAATTGATTTTTGTTTCATGAAGGACTGCAGTCAAACGCTAAGAATTGTGGCTGGCTTGTGGAAGCACACATTTCCTGGTAGAATTATGGGGTGATCAAACCTTGCCATAACCTGGCACTTCCACAGTAAAATAAAGCCCCGAGGTATGTGCCATTGCAGCTTCCTTGCCGAGTGGCTTGCATAAGCTCTGCTGTTGTCTCTTGGCCAGTATGAATCTTGAAGATTAGCAAACCTTAAAACAAGGGCTGAAATACACTTGCTGTGTTAATGAAGTCTCAAAATCCCACCTACGGAAAAAGCTTTTGCTGAAGTGCTGATAAATCTCTTCGCACAGTTCGTTGCCTGCAAGGAGAGGAATACAGCTTAGGTGTATAGATAAAGCCAAAAGATTTATTCTGTAAGAAAAACAAAATGAAGCAATTATGTCATTGTGCATTGTAAATATTATATTCAGTTTGGATTTTGGAACACAGTAGACAAAAAATAGTTTTGCAACCCAGAGATAGAATTTATGTCAGTGCCCAATATGTTATTTTAATGTGGACAGTTTTAAAAAAAATCTAGTATAATTGCATGTAAGTGAGCAACAGTGTTGTATGTCTTCAGTCATTTTATTTTTCTATTTTCCTACATTAAGTTTAGACTTCTCATATCAGGCCCACAGCATTATACCTAAGTATTTGTGTCATTACTTTTGTAGGTTTATTAGAATATTAGCAGTGTTTTCATGCAACTTCATTATTAACTTATATCAAATCTGGTATGACAGTAACATTAACTAAAATATTAATCCAATTTTATACTTTAGCCGTTTTGGTCATCTAGTTTCACTTTCTTTAAAGCTAGAAGAAAGACTAAATGGATTAAAGGAAAGGGATATCAAGCTAGTGTTTCATCCATCCTATTCATAAAGCCCATTTCACAGCCTTATGAGCCTGACTTCTGCCATTTTAGAATTACAGTCTCTTTAACTTGGTAGATGGTACAATATGTGTGAAATAATGTAAAACATCATAAAGTAGGTGTAAGATCAAGCTGACAAGAGAAAGAAAAATTTCAAAGAATTCCTTCATTTGCACATAAATTGAGGAAGTATGATTTACTTTATCTTCTGTTTGAAGTTTTACACAGGTATCCTTTTGAAAAAGGAACGCCTTTGGTTTAGATACAAGGGGCAGTTCTTCAGTCTTCTGTTCTCTCTCTTTATTCTTTCTGTTTGTCCAATAGTCTTACCACTTTCATAGCTCCTTCTACCTCCAAAGGTTATTCAAACATGAGTTTCCCTGTCTGCTACACGGCTTTAACATTCCCTTTTGCACAAGCAAAAAAACCAAGTGCAAAGGCAGTATTTACTAAACTAAATGTACTGGGACTGTTCTGTAAGCCTCGATGCTGCCTGGCATCAAACAGCCTGCTGTCTGTACCACCACGCTCTCTTAGCTGCTGAAGTACAGCAGCCACACACAAGCCATTGGGAATGGCCTCTGACCCATCCCAGCTCCAAAGCATGGCTGTTGTTTGAAAGATGACAAGCTACTTTCATCCAAAGCCACAACAGTAACTGTTCTAACAATAACTGTGTCTAACCTAACATCATGTAACGAACAAGTTCCAAAGTCCCAGAAGATTTTTTTTTTTTTAAATTGCATAATTTATTAGTAAATGTGAAGATGGGGGTGTCAACTGGTTTGATCCTACAAAAGTAAGTGAAAAGTAAGATTAGAGTTTGTGTTCTTGGTTCTTAGTCCTGTAGATAGTTACTCCTCCAGACAATAAAGCTTTTTTTTTTCTCATGATTAATAAAAGTCCTGATTGATTAGTGGTTAGGTGAATGTATCTTAAGACACTACACAAATGATGAAAGTACTGTTCTTAGGCACTTTTCCTCAATTTTAGAGTCCTCTTATCTGGAATTTGTTATGTAAGTTGAATACAGCAAACTATTTCAAACGCCCTCTCCTACCTACACACCCATCAGTGTGATTAATAAGAATAGTTTGAATATCTCATGTTGTATAATTCTTCATAAAACTTACACATAGTAGTACTTTGATTATAGTTCTGTTTGCATTTTCTGGGGAAAAGAGTATCACGATCAGGTATCATTTTCATTTTACTTACAACTTCACTATCTGGAGTGGAAGAAAACAATATAAATTATCTCAGTTATAGATATTTCAGAAATTTTACATCTAAATGATTCTCTTGGCCCAGGTGAATGCTAGTATTTCATCAATGCTTATATAATGTTTTCCTTTGGCTCAGCCTCCTGTTATCTATACATGGGTCATTTTTACTGTTTTGAACAACCATGGAATTTTGGAATTCAGTAGCCTGTGAGTTATTAAGAGCACAGTCTAGAAGTCTGTTGTGTTACAAAGGGACCCAAAAGCACTGGTTACAGAGCATGCCTATGAGGCCTTTAAATAGTTGTACCTCTGTGAAAGATTTCCCACAATGGGGGAGTTGCACACTTATCATTCCATGTAACAATACAGGCTGGGGGAGTGAATGGATTGAGAACTGCCCTGCTGAGAAGGACTTGGAGGTGCTGGTGAACAGACGCTGGACTTCAGCCAGCAATGTGCACTTGCAGCCCAGAAAACCAGTTGTATCCTGGGCTGCATCCAAAGAAACGTGGGCAGCAGGTTGAGGGAGGTGATTCAGCACCTCTGTTTTGCTGTTGTGCAATCCTACCTGGAGTGCTTTGTCCTGTTCTGGGACCCCCAGCACAGGAAAGACAGGGACTTGTCAGAGCTAGTCCAGAGGAGAGCCACGAAGATGCTCAGAGAACTGGAGCACCTCTCCGATGAAGAAAAGCTGAGAGATTTGGAACTGTTTAGCCTGGAGAAGAGAAGGCTCTGGGTGACCTTGTTATGGCCTTTCAGTGGTTAAAGGGGGCCTACAAGAGAGCCAGGGAGGGACTGTTTACAGGGACATGTAGTAATAGAACAAGGGGGAATAGGTTTAAACTGGAACTTACATATGTATGTTAGGAAGAAGTTCTTTACTGTGAGCCAATGAAACAGCTGCCCAAAGAAGTTGTTTCTGCCAGTGTTCAACACCAGTTTGAATGGGGCTCTGAGCAACTTGGTCTCGTGGAAGGTGTCCTTGCCCATGGCATGGGGGTTGGAACTAGACGGTCTTTGGGGTTCCTTCCTACCCAAATCATTTTATTATTCTATAAGACGATCTTTTTCTCTTGTTTTCTGGGGAAGAGCTGCCTATTAAATAATGCGAATTAAAAAGCAATTAGGACAGAGGTGTTGGAGTGGCTGCAGAGATTGCCTCTCAGTACATCTCCATCTAGGCAGATTAGGCTGTTCTGAGTGTATTTAAGAACTGAACTTACTGAGAAGAAAATAAAGTAGCCACCAACAGAAATATTTCCTAAAATTGCCTTAAAATATTCACCTAACAATATGAATGGTGCATGGCATTTTTTGTCAGTGTGAACAGCTCCTCCCCCCAGCTTATTTTACTTTTTCTGAAACATTTGTAACAAACACTGTGCTCAGGAAAGCCCACGGGTGTAGCCCGGCACTTTTCATTTACAAAAAGTAATCCATGTCTCTTGTCTCATTCAACTTTGCTAGAACGTGGCAGGAGTTTGCAAAAGTCACCCAGACTTCAAGGGAAAACAACTTTTACTGAACACTCCTTAGGTGGAAACATAAAATATTTATACTCCTGAAATAAGCAATGTGATCATTCAGTCACTTTATATATGCCTCATTGTGTAAGCATTCCTCTACAGGCTCCTTTCTCTATTAAATACAGTTATATTGGTACATAATTACCAAGAGTAAAATGGATTGCATTTGCTATTTTTGGTAGCATGGATGATAAGCATAGCATTTATGAAGAAAGAATTATTGTGGAGTTAAAACTCATGCATATCTGTGAAAGCTTAACTTCTTCCTCAAGAGTTCTGGAATGAGTCCAACCTTAAAAAGTTCTCATGGGGTTTCTCGAGCTGTGCAAGTTGTAAAGAGCTTTTAGCTATGTTGCTGATACTTAAAATAGCCAAAGGGCAGTTTTAAACGTTTATCACTAAAAGCAATAAACCACAGCTCAGCACAAGCTGTGTTAACCGCTGTCAGGACAGGTGTCTGCTGGGCAGACAGCAAACAGAAATTATTGTGCAAGCTACAGTAATTATTTTTTGTGCCAGCTCTCCCATTTTTGAGGTGAATACTAGAGGGTCTTCACACTACTGCTGTTACAAATTGACCTGACCAAACCTGAATGCTGTTTGAGTTCATCAACCTCGCCATCTACACGGAAACCTGTGGGACGTTTGCACATCAGATGTTCTGCTGACAATGATACAAGGCTTGTTACTGCGTGCTCACGCAAAGGCTGTCTGAGGCCTTTGCTTGCAGTAGCCATAAGATTTCTATACATTCCTTTAAAAAGAGAGAAATATTAGATCTGACTTTCAGCAATCTCTGATTCTGATTCATAGACAAATGAAAAAAAAGAAATTGGTTTGTGACTGTGGAAAGAAGTTGCTCATGTAATGAGTAAATTTTAGCCTGAATAAATGACATTGAAAGGACTAGCAGAGTTCATAAAAACCCTGTCCCAGTGTAAGGACATCTATGACCTTAACCCTTCTCGTCTTAAACATAGCATGCAGCTTTAGGAAAAAAATTGTCCAGATTACTTCTAAAATTTCAATACTATTTACAAATAGTATTTTCCTATCAACTGCAAAATTTTTCTACTAGATAAAAAATTGAAGCCATCATATATTTGCACGTGCATTCCTCATTAGTGGTCACAGCTAAGTCACCTGATAGTTGTTTGTCGAGTCCTTATGTCTTATTTCTATACTTTGAGCTTGCTGTATTCATTCCTGCAACTTTATAGATACAACATGAAAGAGAGAAATTGCATGGCTGTCTTGCATATCTACTTCATATACAGTGGAATTTTAATGTTTACTGTTGAGTACTTTAATATCTATTGTCTGAATATCTCATATATACTTGAGTCACCCATATTTCTTTTAGTCCTGAAACTTTTTTTCAGATTTCTGCATCTTATACCTCTGGAAGATATGTCGTACCCTACTGTAGAAGGCTCTCACCCAACATTTTGCACGCAATTTCTTCAAATGTAACATTACTAAATCTGGTACAAGGCAGTAGTGAACCAAATTCACGGTCTCTGACGTTTCAAGCCCCTAGGTCAATTCCGTTTGAAAATACCTTTCTTTTAATAATCTCCCTCAACTGTATTTCTTTCTTCTTCTGCTGGCATAGTATATTCTATCCCTAAATTGCTAATCATATAATTCAAGTCTCCAAATATGAAAACTACTTACCATTCAGTATCTGGTGATCCATCAGGGTTTCACATTGTTATTTTTCATCCTAAAAGCTATTCTGTATGATTTTTAAGGGCTTGCCAAATGTATTAATTAAGTAATTTTCTTCTCCATTCTCTATAATTAGGCTTGCCCTTACTAAAGAAACTCAGTTTTACAACCTAATATGACTAAGAATAGTTTCAATAACTTAAAAAAAATATTTGGACTTTTTTTCATAAAAAGACAACTTGCAAAAACATCAGAATTGTGTCGTATTAACAATAATTTAATACAAATAGATATTATACCATATGTCAAGTTATGCAAGACACCTGGATCTGATTGCACATGTGTCAGGAAGTCCTGAGGTGGGTGCAGACATAGTATATATGTGTTTTCAAAGGCAAACGGTAAAGGGCAGAACTGCGGAGGAGTTTCTTTTTCTAGGAGATTTGCTCAAATAAGGGAAATGGGAAACAGAAATGGTTTGTAGCAATTTAAATTTATAGCTTCTTTTGCTGATTTGTGCATGAGGGACAGTTGTTGATCAGTGGATGACAGGTGAAGCCATCCCTGTTCCTAGTAGGAGACATGCAGTGGCAGGTGAGTGAGAAATGTGGATGTTAACATGAAAGGAAAATTAAATGGGAACTGAATAAATTTATAGATATGACTGGTCTGTTCATGAGCAATTTTTTTTTTTCTGCCTTTGAAAGAATTATCAGCTGTTGCCTCAGGTTCCTGTTAATGCAAAGAACCTACGAAACTGTAAGATGTCCCAATATAAAAAATAATCATCTGATTGTTTTCATGATCTATAACTGTAGTTTGATATAAATAGATAAAATAATGCATTTCATGTGTGTAATTTTTAATTCTTGTAATCTCAAGTAATTATTTTGAAGTATTATGATGTGCCAGGAAAACAGAATGCAGCAGAGTTTTTGTATGTATTTTAGTAGTATTTGAAGGAAGCCCACCATAAGGAAATGGACTTTCAGTTTCTTAATGCCTTTTTTTTTGTGCCACTGGATTTTTTGCCATTTATATTGCTCTTTTAGAAAACACAAATAATCCAAATGAAAAAACTATAAAAAAGTGCCTGAATCAAAAATACCTTTGTTGATCGTGACCTTTCTGTGTTCTGTACGTGCATGTGTGTTTGAATTGTGTATAAAATCAGGCTCCTGCTTTTAGATTTCCCCAGCTCATTCACAGTGGGCGATAGACCTTGCGTGCTTAATTTATCTTTTCTTGACTTACTGCTTGATTCATATGATCACATGCAACATTTCATTTCCGGTCTTACAGATGACAGAATAAAATCCAAAATGCATTTCTGCAGATGTCAGAAAGGTCAGGGAAGACAGATAGATACAGGTCTGCTCATATTTAGTTTCCTGAAAAATCAGAAATAATTATGTACAAAATCAAATTATTTCTTTAATCCTATCTTTGCAGTATTTGATTTTTATTAATCATTTAAGAAATATTATCTTTAAATTTGTCCTATGTTTTTCTCCTATTTATTAGCATTTTGTTAAAGGATTCTGCTGCTGGGTTTGTGCTAATGGATTTCTAGAAACTATGGTAATCTGTCAGAGGTTGATGAGATAGTTAAAAGACCTAAGGTTTCCACCCACCAGAACACTTCAGGATTGGACAATAATAAGTAATGTTTATTTTTGTTTAAGTTGTTCAGCTAAGCTGTAAATGTCTAACCCATTTAGCAAATACATACATGGTAAACAACTTGTCTAGTCTTCTGACCTACTGTGTTTCCTGTAAAATCTTCATGTCAAAACTGTACATACAATTTTACAATATTGAAATTATTCCCAAAGTTCTGATGCTGAACACAGAGTTAAAACTCCATTTATTTTTATTTAATTTTGCTTTCTTCAGTTAGTTGGGCTGCCATGGGGAAAGAAAAAAATTCTAGCTTTTTCCTATATTTTTAATAAGGTCACACTACTAAAAATATTAGAGACTAGCAGGGCAATATTGCTGTTAACACCTTAAAATCTTCACTTTGAAGATCTTGTTAAAATTACTTTAAGAAATCATTGTGGTGTTTTTTTAACTCCTCTTTGCAGAAATTTTGGATTACTAACAATTTCCAAAGCTATTTTTTGGTCAGAGTTACAGCTGGATTATTGTAGAAGAAAAATGACTGAATCTTGATTGCTCTTTCATTAAGTCTTCTTGGTGGGCAGGGCCTTCATTCTAGTTATTGGATGTCAGAAATGAAAGTAATTTTTTTTTTATGCGTATTTTGATGCATGGAAATGTGTTGTAATTTTCAAAAAGTGAATACTTTTATATGATCAAAAAAAGTTTATTAATCTTGTAATTTGGTAGTATGGGGAAAGACTAGTACAAGACCACAGGAGACAACAGCTGGATTGAAATAGTGACAAATTAATTAAAAATTGAGTAAATGGAAACAATGGAGATTATGTTCAGGAACCTTAGCAAACCTGGTAACTTGAAATTTTGATTTAGAAAAAAAAATAATATGAGCTCTTGTATAAGTAATAACCATTGATCTTTTAGTCCTACGTGGTATAAAATTTATCTTAAATTGGTTGATTTTCTTTTTGAAGAGGAAAATAATATTACTCTTTTTTTAGTTCTGTGTAACACCAGTTCTTCACTTGAATGTGTATTCCACTGGAGTATGTTCTTGGTTTTAAGTAGAAGAGCAATCAGACTCACTTAATTTTGCATATTGATATGTTGACCAGAGTCATTGTTTTAGATTTTACAAGCCATGCACAAAAGGTGTCTCAACAAGGTTATTGTTTTTTGAGTGACAAAGGCCTGACTGCTCTCTCTCTCAGAACAGGAGTTTAAAACCAGGAGTTTAAAACCAGTTTAAAAACTGTGCTGCTACCTTGGGATAATTAATAGAAATTGAACAACCTCAATTTCTGTGAGCTGTAGGGGAATCAATGATAAAGCATACAAATCTTGTACATTTGAAATATGTTAAGACTACCTAGATGGAAGTAACTTGCCTGACTTTTCAGCCTTTCTTTCTTAGAATTGTTTGGAAAAAAAAGGTGAAAGAAATCCTTCTGTTCAGTGTTAGCTTTTTATTATGTGGGTTTGTAGCATTTTGTTTGTTTGGTGTTAAAGCAAGGGCGTGGTTTTCTAAATTTCTGCGGGAGCAGAAATGTTTTCTAAGCAGAGGAAGTTATTGTTCTGCACAAGAAAATAGGAGTTTATTTAAAAAAAAAAAGAATCACATAGAACATCTACAGTTTGACTTTCACAGAAATAAAAATATAGCCCATACGTACAAGCTTTTTTTTTTTTTCCTTGTGTTGTCTTTTTAATATAGGTATCACCTCTGGTTTTCTTATGGGGAAGAAAGGACAAAGCAAACCATGGTCACTTTAGCTTGTGCTGTAACTTCAAATATTTTCACAACCTGAGCGTATGAATTGATGTAACTTCTCAGTGTTTGAGCAGTTCTACTGTGTAGGACTCTTTCCAAGTACGGTTATCATCTTGTTTCCCTAACCCTGCTCAGCTGCAGTCTTCAAGCAATGGATTTTTTTTTATATAATTATTTTCTTTCAGAATGTTTCAAAATGAGAAGGTGCACAGAATACCCAGGCCTCTGAATGTATGCATGCTGTGCATTAAGGGAGTTTCCTCTGTAAGTTGAGAATTTCTGAGCACGAATTCCCAAAAACTTTCTCATTTCTTCTGTGTCATATGTCAATCTGCTGGAATTTTGGGCATGGCAAATACTAATTCAGAACCAGTTTGCTGCTGTTTTTTTTCTCCCTGCAATAATATATAGAGAAGAAATCTACATTCTTCCACATAACCTTGAGAGGTAATAATAAGATGTACTAGGATGTTTTTGTTCAGTTGCTCAGTCAAAGACTTCTGACTACATGTTATTTGTAAGGAACAGTTAGGAACAGGAGTGACTTCCAGCAAGTTATTTCTTCTTGAGAACACTGCCTCTTAATTTTTCAAAGGTTTGAATTTTCAAAGGGAAATTCCGAATAATGCAAGGGAGCAGTTTTCAGGTAAACTTTAAAATCACTGAAATATTAATTCAGTGAAGTTAAGCTAGTCTAGGAGAAAAAATACAATTTCAGTGAAAGATTTTAAATGTTCAGATGTAATGCAGAGACAAATGCCTTTCTTGGAAATCATCAGACACCAGTGCAGGCCTGTCTGGGCTTTGCTTCCTCTCAGTCTGCCAGAGTGAGCTATTGTAGAGTTTTGCAAGATGAGGCAGAATAAAGGCTCTGTGTGTCAACCAGATGCTGTCTTAGCAATCAACCTAAGCACAATTCACACCAGCAGAGTCCCTTTTGAAAGTGTTGGAAGAACAATGTGTTACAATACTTTGATGGGTCCTGATCATATTCAGGCCATTAGAGATTATTTCTCATCTGAATGTCTTTCTTTGTTATTTTATTTAAGATCAATGATGGTACATTTTTTCAGCACAATTACTGTGTAAAAGCTTTTAGTTTAAAGGAAAAAAGAATCTTGTGAGCTCCTCTCAGCAGGACCAGTGTCATCTTTGGTCTCTCTAAAACACTTAACCCAACAGGACTCAAGCGATGCACTGCCTAATCTTGAAACAGGAGTCGACAGTCCTCACCCTGATTGCAGCTTGTTTGGCTCTCCTGAAGGGGAGAAATGTAGCTTCCTAATTCTAGATCTGTGTACTCAAAGGATGAGTAATTTTACACTCTCAGTCCACTATGGCCACACACTCTGTCCCTCTATTTTGATGGTGAGTATTTAGAGAAAGATATTCCATGTTACTACATGGCTAACACAGGGGAGATTGATTTTGTGAGAAACACATTTAGGTTAATAAGGTGGTGATTCCCGTTCAGGACCACCGCAGCAAGGCCTGGCTCCCCAGCCCCTCCTCAGATTTTGAACAACTTCCAGTGCAATCCTGCCACTTTGTCCCAGCTAAAATAATTCTGCGTTCAAACTCTGATTTCCGTATGAACCCTGTCACTGTTGTTTTTCTTAGCTCTGTTTCCAAGAATCCTTGCTTTCATGTGGAGGGGAAAAAAAAAAAAAAAAAATTCTTGTGGAGAAAGTTTCGGTATGCATGGAATGATTCATTTTTCAAAATTACTAAGTAGATGAGGAAGAAAGTAATCATAGGAATTAAGTTACCCTGTTTTAGAGAAAGGCTAATTTTTCAGTGGTGTTAATACAAAATAAAAAAATGTGTATTTACTTCTGCTTTGTATTTGCAAAGGTACGTGACAATATGCTTTTACCCCAGTAAGATAATAAAACACATTTTATTTTTTCACAGTCAAAGGTGAATTAAACAATAATTATTAATGCTCAGAAGAGGACAAAGAAGTAACAAGGTTAGAGAAGTGAAAAAAAATCGGGGAAAAAAAATTTCGTTTTCCTTTACTTTTTTCTTCTGGAGAACCTTTCCTATCTTACGGGAAGATTTACATCACTATAGTGTTTACTTGCTTATTGAACTTAATCTTTTTTGAGAGTAAACAATACTTTACGAACAACTTATTTAAACCTTGACATCATTTAAAAAGTGCTTGTGCGTGCTTATTACTTACAAATAATATCAAAAATAACTAGTACAAAAGGTGGATCTACAGTGTGATCTAAAATTTGTGGATGTTTTTATATTTCTGAAATAATCAGAGGGAGAAAAATTGAAAACATACTCTAGCTGGTCTGAAATAAAATCCTTTTTGCTATATTCATATGACTTTAAAACTGTAGCTCTGTTATAATGTATTTACAAAAACCTACCATGACATTCTGAGACAAAATTAATTGATCTTTTTTATATTTAAATTACAAATTATTTATAAAATAAACTGAATTAATATACATACGTGCACACATATGCTTGAAAGTACTTTTAAGTTTGTATGAATGTATGTGAGCTAGTTTTGCCTAAATTTATACTGTTTATAATCTAAGTATAGCCTATAGTGTATTCCTAAATTATATAGCGAAGATCATTTATTGTTTAGTCACATAAAGAGTCGTGCGAAAACAATTCAGTGGGCAGGTCAGGGCATAAAAATTAGAGCAGAAACTGTAAGACAAGATGGACTAAAAAAAAAAAAAAAAGAAAAGCAAACAGAACATTTAGAACCCCAAGAGCTCAGTGTCACAAGTTATGCAGAAAATAAGCGCAAGCGAGGCAGAAAGAAAGTATGTCTGAACTAAGCCTGCTTAACAATCAACAAAATTCTAATTTGCCTGGTTTTCATGTAGGGATGGACAAGCTAACTCTCCAGCTGCTAGATCTTCTGGATATCTATTGATTTCTAACTTCTGAAGGAGCTTGGTTTAGTGTAGTCACTTCGACAACTTTTGAGACTGACTGATGAGTACTGGAAGTGTGCTTAGCTCTGTATTGCCCAAAGGTGAAGGAGGATTAAAGGAATGCAAAGCATTGCTGAAGAAGAGACGGTGGCAGACGAGAAGTCAGAAATAAGAATACAGAACGTAACTAACCCTAGGCTAGCCTAATCTGAATTAAAAGAATCAAGCAGAGAGCTTGACTATCAGGATAATGCACTACCAAGACTCATAAGGAAATGAGTTTTGAATTCTGGTGCCAAAAGAACTAGAGGCTGAGTTTCTGATGTGAATAGCTGATAAAAACCAGTATGGAGGGGTAAACCCAGGGCATAACCCAAAGTCTTTTGTTGCATGTTAACAGTGATCATAGCAAGATATTGGGTTCATTTCTATCTTACTGAACCTGTAAACTATTTACTCCATTCTGTGGTCTTGGTATTCATTCCTCTTTTCAGCAGATACATCTCGTAAATGTTTTGGGGTACTTTTAGTTTGTTATTTTGTGGGGGTTTTTTAAGGAGTGTGAAGAGGTGCTGCTGACCACTCTGTATTTTCCTCAGGGACTTTTCTCAAGTCCTTGTTTGCTGGTCTGTTTTCAAAGGTTATCACACTCTTTGAACCTCTTTTGTAGGGAATCTACTTCATTCCTTTCTCTGAAAGGTATCACATACTATAAAAGCTAAAGAGTGTAGCAATTAATAATACCTTTTGTCATTTGTGCTCCTTGTCACAAAGAAAAGCAGTCTCAGTGTCTGTGCAGTCCACCATCCACACCGAGACTGTACCTAACCTGACAATCTCCTGAGTTGTTTCATTACCCTTCCCTATTGGGAACATCTTTGCTCTTGTTTTTTCTTGCTTCCTATCAGTTTGTAAGTAGCATGAGATACTGTTCCATTCTCTTACTTACGTCCTGATGGGAAGCAACTGTTTAATATGGTAAAAATAGGGATTTTTCAGGGTATATCTCTAAATGGAACACTATTACAGGTTTTTCTGGGTGTTTCAATATATAATCACTTCTGTTTAACCCTGCTGTTTCAAGGACTTCTAAGTATATGCGCTCATAGAAATGTAGGAATTTAAAACAAGTTTTCTTCCTTGTACGGACCTTGACTCTCAACTGAAATATTTTTCCTCCCCCTAAAACAGAATTAAAAAAACATACCGTTAAAACCCCAAAACTGTATTTTCCAATATATCTTTCTTCTTAAGTAGGACACGGTGGGGAAAAAAAAAAAAAAAAAAAAAAGGGGGCCTTAATGGCATGTTAAANAAAAAAAAAAAAAGGGAGCTCTACTGGCATGTTACACTATCACTTCCTTAAAGTGCACAGGGCAACAAGCTAGCATAAGGCTTAATCACTTGTATGTAACACAGTCTTGATGGCAATGAAAACCTTGCACTCTATCCCACATCCGTGCCTAATCGTGCAGAGTACCTCGTGTAAGATAGATGCAAACAGGGAGCTGAAGTGGTTTATTGTTGCTTGCTTTTGCTTGCTTTAGAGCTGTATCTGACTCTCATCAAGGGCAGCCACACATTCAAATTAAAATATTAAAAAAGAGTTTTGAAGGGATTTCTCACATAGGCGTGTGACATGTTTCTGGTTCATTTGAAATAACTGCCTGAACGTAAAGATCCCAACTGAAATGAATTCACAAAACCTACAAATGTGTTGCTGGGTCAGCCTGTATTTAAGTATTGAAAAGCATTCTGTCATATCAACAGGTGTTTTGGTTTGTTTAGTTTTCCCCCTTGAAGCAGCTTAACACTATTCTAGTTTTCTACAGATTTTTATCCTTATGCCTGTATCCTCTCTTCTCTGTTACCTGCATTTCCCCTAAGACATCCTTTTCCACACTGTCCTGGAGGAATTAAAAGGAGGGCAGGAAAACAAACAGAAAGAGGGATTTATGCTTAAGTATGTTTATCAGTATGTGGTTGTTTACAGTGCACAGTAGAAATCAGGATGCTGAACGTACACCCCTGTCCTGCAGCAAATGCCTCTGATCCTTTTCTGAGCACAGGCATATTCGTAGTGCAACTGCCCAGATGAAGAATAAATTTTGTGTAAAATCCTTTATACATGCTCTAGGAGATCTTTTAATGATGCATCAAATGGTCAATAACTGCAGTCACATGAGGTTCCAACGCTCGAGCAGAGAAGACACTAAAAAGAAATAATCAAAGTAGAAGAGCAAGGCCTTTTTCCCAATAAGTTACCAAGTTAAATTAAATTAAATAAAAATACTGTCAATCGAACTTTAGGTAGCACATTAAGTTTGTTAAATTATCGTTGTGTTACTTCCTAACACTAAAATACCTTATTAGAGGTGATAGCAGATCTAAGTGGAATAGTGATTTCTTTTAGCAAGTGGCAATGTTATTTTCTTATGAATTGGAATATTGTTATGGTTTTTAATTTGGCTTCCGGATCATACCTCATATGTATAGAGCTTAACACTTACACTTCAATAGTTTCACAGTACTTTTTTTTATTTATGTGTAAAATAATCCATGCAAAGGGAAAAGAATGCAAGCAAGAAGGATGGGTGTGTTTCTAAAATACAGTTAATTTAAAATTTGACAAATGTTTATTTAAAAATTAATTTTTATCAAAATATGAAATTGTAAAATAAAAAAGATAGAGATATAAGTTCTTTTTTTTTTTAATTAGGTTTATTTTTTTTCAATAAGAGATAAAAGAAAATTTAGTGTTTGCAGTGACATTGATTTTTCTTGGTCAGTGGGTCATAGTCAAATGCCATTTCCCAGCACCAACTACCAAGACCTAGAGAAAATTTTGTCATCACGTTCAGATGATGAATTAAGGCCAAAAAAACCCCACGGCTATAATAAGAACTTGTGTGCAAAGCAATTAGGATTCATACTACAGTCTCTAGGCAGTACCTTTCCCTTAAATGGATGCAGAAACTAAAAGTATGGCTGATATAGAGCTCCAGTAGAAAAGGCACTCTCCTCGTTATGTTTTAGAATGAAGGAGACTAAACAGTCATTTCACACTGTAAACACAATGACAGAAAAAACCTGTTGGACTGCAATTATGCCCAGAGTCTATACACTGCTGCATTTCCTCTTAAAAAAAAAAAAGTCTTAACAGTCTTTATGGTTTATCTGTGTTCCTATAAAGTACTTAAACATTTACATGCCAATATAATAAATCCATCTGGCTTTTATATACATATATATGCAACTGTGTTTATGTGTAAGCATATGTATAGATATACACTTTTTTTTTTTTTGTAGAGTCCTAATTTCCTAGAAATAAGCTTTCAGCTATGCCCAAATGGCTCAGAAATATGCTTTTTTGAAGAAAAAAAATAGGAACAGTTACAGCATAGGTTTCCCTTTCCTAGATTAATGGGAAAACTCTCCTATTATGTACTGGAGGTTAATTTCATTGCCTGAGATCTACTCTTGACTGAATAAGCATAACTAACAACTTCTTGCACTAGACATCAGTCTGCAAGAAGTAAACCCAAGACAATCTTGTGTGACGCTGCAGCATTGCTGGAAACCATTAGTGCACAGCAAGTATAAATTACAGAAGAGTTGGAAGGAAAAGTATACCAAATGTAGTCAAGTGATTTCAGAGAGGCTGCGGAAAGTATTCCTCTGTCTAAAACTTCCAGCATTCAATAGTAGTTATGGATCAGAAATATGAACTCATGTGAAACATTAGAAATACTAAGTCAAAGTTCTGACCTAAAAAAGCTGCCCAAAAATAAGGGAAAATATTTGAATTTAATTGTTAGTATAAAAAATACTGGACTATCTATCAGGAAGATAATTCGATAGAGTAAAGTGTTAAGCTAGTCAAAAGTGAATGTGACATCAGGGGCTAAAGAAAACTATTTACAAAGTGTAAATATCAAAGAAATTTCTTCTATTTTCCTACTGAAAAAGCAAAACCTGAGGAAAAGCTCACAGTGTTAGAGCAAAGCATGAAATACTTAGGTAATAATTCAGTGTGTTTCCATGTTTGTACTTAGAAGTATGAACAAAAGGTAGGGGTTTAATGGATTTGATGAGTGAACAAAAATCATGTGAAAATACTTGTGCTTTAGGAGAATTGTTTTACAAACACTGTCGCTGTTTGACTGGTTTCTGAAGGTTAAAGCACCATCTCTAAATCTCAACACTCCTGAATATGTTCATTATTATCAGTTATTCATCAGTTATTATGAACTAGGTTATTTCATGCTGTGAGATACCCCTCAGGTGTGAAAAAATGCCCTGAAGACATAACAGTGCTCTATTAGGTTACTTTGGACCATTTTTGGACAGGAAATTTTAAATGTGTCCTGTGGGGCTGGACACTTCTGTAATATATCTTAAAAGTTGTCTTACCTCCAAAATACTTCTGAATTTTAGAGCATTTAGGTCTCACATGAACCAGATTGCTCGTATATGCAACATAAATCACCATCTAAAATTCATTGGTTCTGTTCACTACGGGAGGACAATAAATCTAAAGTTGATTAAATGATTGATATTCTTTGTGATTCAACTTTCCTTACTTCCAGTTCTGCTGCAGGTTTTGTTGTGGTTGGGTTTAATTGCTGTCCTTGTACTTGGTTCTTGTTTTAGCAATGAGAAACAGTACTGTTATATGCCAGATGGTGTACAAATAGTTCATGAGGCGTGCTGGGATTATGGAAGTTGAAATATTACATGCACATATAAAATTATCTTTGTATACGTTTTTAATGAGAGTATCTGGGTGGAGTGTATATGTCTCTTCTTACAATGGTATTCAAAATGATCAGAGGGCACAAAGAGCTAAAAAATGAACTCTTCTCCCCTCAAACTGAGGATTCTCTTTACAATAGAATGAAATTAAATGCTGTCTTCTTGTTAAACTGTACACTTTTTATAAATAAGTTAGCATTGAAACATAACCTCAATCTATAAAACATGACTGAGAAAATAGCAAAGAATAGAAAGCAGACAGTCAGTGGTCAGAGAAAAGTCAATCAGCTTGAAACAGACTGAGTAGCAGTTGGCAATATTAGCCAGCTTGTGACCTTTTAATATCTTTTGCTTGTCATGCCTTGAACGCTTGAAAGGAAATGCCATCGTTTGTTATGACAAAAAGGATACTATGTAGAAATTGATTAGGTTTTGATCATATGGGTTTTTTTTAAAATCTTTAAAATAAATGTGGGAATATCTTTAAGTTCAGAGTGCTACTTAGTGATGTGGTTTTTTGAGTTAAGTAGTGCTGCTAAATCACATGCCTATAAAAGCTGGAGAAGAGCAGAAGATAATAACCTGATAAGAATTAGTTTTGATTATTTGAATTTTTGTTGTAAATCCTCAAGGCAAGGGTGGAGTAGTGTCTTTTTTTTATTATTATTACTCTAATAAAAATGAATAAAAACTGAAGTTGAAATTTTAATACCTAAAAAGAAATTATAAATTCTGATAGATGACACATCACATAACAGTAAGTTTTGAGCAGTTTAATAGACAGTTACAGTGTCCCTTTTTCGTTAGTCAAAGGTCGTAGTGTATCAATAAAGTATCATTTAGATCTCGTGATTGTAGAACAATTACTGGGCATATATTGATTTGATGGTTTTCACAAAATATATTTTTGGTCTACAAAAAGTTGAACAGAGAAAATCATAAATCTTTCCTTCTAAAAATGTCTACAGTCAGTTATGACTATATAGTAGATTAATAATGAGATATAACTAATATATATGAAGCTACTTGATTAATTCATTGATAATAAGCAGAATATCATAGTCAAGATTTGTTTTCAAAAATCCATCCTCTGTCAGCAGACTTAGTTGGAAAATGAAAGAATGACCTAGACAAATCAAGAGACTTTAAAATTTTTTTAATTAGTCTTCCCAATTAGTGAAGGCAAATTTCACAGAGCATTTCAGGATGTCTTTTACCTTTGCCTGAATTCTTCCTGATACTAGAGCATTATTTGAGATTGCTGTTTCACTGCCTGTTGTATATTATGAAAAAAAGAAGAAAACATAACATAGCAGAAACTATAGTATCAACAAACTACTAATGATACACACTTGGTCCTTCCATCTTACCATAAAAATGTAAGTACAAAATATTTGTGGTATTCAGTATTTCAGGAGCACTAGAGAAAATGCATGGAGTGGGTGAAAAAACATGCACGTAGTTTATGACATAGAGCTCTGGACCAAAGTTAATTAAACTTTTTGCTTCTGTGCTTGGCCTGGTTGAGTAAAAGTGGAGAAAATAACTTCACTTTCAAAGTTAGAGAAAAATTCATGAAATTTAAAGAAGCAAAATTGAGAACTAAGGTCTTGAGCACTATTTAAAAACATATTTCCTTTTGGCCAGGCTTTCAATTCAGTATTCAGGCAACCCTAAAATTTCTGTTTCTAAAACAAAGTACCTAGGAATTCCCCGTTATTTTCATCCTTCTTTTTTTGTTTGTTTGTTTTCTTTGTTGTTTTTTTTTTCCTAAATACCAGGCTTTTCAGGAATTTTTTATGAATTTTGGTACATATATGTGGATTTACAACCACTGTGACAACATACAATACGGAGGGACATGGATTTAGGCAGGAAATACATCTTTTTATTACAGAAATATCAAATCTGCCTTATGTCCGGTGGTTTATTTTAGGCAAGAGACTTGGACAATGTTAGAGCAAAGAAGTAAGTATTATTCCTTAAACCTAATGTACTGAAACATGTTAGAATTACTTCATATCGTACTGCCTGGAGTGATTTTGAAACTTGTTCAAGTGTTAAATCTCTCCTTGAAAAAAAGCTTAAATAGCTAAGGAGAAAAGGTTTTTATTTTCCTTTGTAAAAGTGCTGTTGCCCACTCTTGTATTGAAGTACCTTGTAATGCCAAGTGTCGTCTGGAACTGGAAATACACCTGGGGACTGAAAGTACACCTGGGAAACTGAAAACCTCAGTGCTATCTACTCTTCTGTGTTTGTATAAAGAAAACCCTATCTCTGTCAAGAAAATGTCAGCTACATGTAGAGTAGAAATTACATTTATTATTATCTTCACTATTTAAAAAAGTGGGTCTGTGAGAGGAAGCAAAACTTTGAGTAGGAAAAAAATACAAAAATTAAGAGCTTAGGAAAGTGAAAATCTGCTACAACGTTCTCTATTACAGTCTAAGGCATATGAATATTTAAAATATCTATATGGAAGGCATCTAAATAATAGAAGTACCTTTCCAATTGCTCTTTCCTTTAATTGAAAACGTTAATTATTACCCACGTCAATGCAGCGCCCATTTATATTCATTAGGGATTTCTTTCTGTTCATACCTAGTTGTGCCTGGTGATATCGCAGCAGTTTTCTTATCCTTCATGTTTGTCCTTGCCTGACGGCTTTCCTGCCCGCTCTTGGTGGCTTTTTCTTTCTCCTTACCTGCAGATATCATCCCAGTTACCGTGACCTCATTGCTAATAATTCTGTGAGACATCTACTTTTTGCCTTCCTTTGTTTTCAGCCACATATGTTACCTTCAGCAGCAGCCTCTTTTTATTTCCAATTGCACCCTCTTTCCTGTTTTCTCAAGAGCCTTTTCATTAAGAGCTGTAGGCATCACTTCTCAGCTTCATATTCTGGTTTTCGGGATGTGAGGAGAATTAAATGATCCTCTGGGAACACAGTATGTCCAAGCTGCACCAGGACGATAGAGATTAGTACACACACACACACACATATATATATATTTCTGTGAATGATTTTCTGTTTTGATTAGAGATCTACTTCCCTTGTCTGACCTTTCTGACACACACAGTGTTCACTCTAATTCATATGACTACTGAGACCACCTTCATGTTTGCTGATGCAGAAACCCTAAATTTCACCTTGAATCCTCTTTCTGGTTTCCATTATTTGATATAAATTTCTTGGGTTTTGCAAAGTTTTGATGTTTTTTTTTTATTTATCCCCCTTTATGCTATATTTCATGCTGTTCTCTTCACAGCCTACCTAGGATTTTTTAGAGATAGGGAAATCCACTGAGGGTAGTGCCTCTTATCCTTAGGCACCTTGTAACAAACAGTAGTGAAAAAAATCCTTCCAGATTATTATTTCTTTTAAATATCACAGTGTTTGCTTAAGGCAACAACAATGTTCATTCTTGGTCCAAACTGGCAAGTAGAGTTTTTTGTGAACAAAGCCCCATCCATAGGCAAATCTCAGTAAGTAAAAAAAACTACTACCAATAGTAGTCATTGACAAATATATGGATATTTTGAATACAGGGAATTCTTGTGAAGTAGACTGGAAAGTCTACTCTTTATGTACTTGCATTGGCTCACAGACCATAGGTGAAGTGCTCCTTACTGAAGAGAACTCTGTTGTAGTTTAAATTATTTTAAAGAGAATATATATTTCTTGAATTTACACAAGAAGACTTGTAAATATTGTTTAAATTACTTCAACTGCTGGAGGTTAAAGTAGGGGTTTGCGCAAGAATTAAACGCAAGTTACCTGGTATTTGACAACTGTTCTGTTTAATTTTCTGTAGCTGTTTGAAGCTACAGCTACCAGCCTGTCAGAAATACATTTCCTAGTTTGTTGAAGTATTCTGGCAAAATCCAGTCATAAAACTTGTTGAAACTCTCCAAAGTGAAATTATTTATTATTATTACTGTTGTTATTATTATTATTATTATTTTATTTATTATTTGAAAATTTTTTAGTTTAAAAAATCATATGAGCATAGGAAAGGATCTGCTATAGACAGGTGGTAACATCCAGTTGTGTGCTGTTTGTTGCTAGCAACCACATTTGCGTAAGGACTTAGAGAAATGAAGGCTCTGCCTCTCCAAGGTAGATTTCTTAGCCTTGCTAAATCTATTTGATGTTTGTTAGAATTTTCCCCCTGTTGCTGGTGCCAGAAACCTCTTCCCAAGTTCTTTCAAAAGTTTGGTAAGGGATATTGGATAACCATTGCAATTTTTATCATATCTTTCTCTAACTAGCATTTGATTTATTCAATTATTTTAGAAACAGTAGTCATAAGGTTTCTTCCTTTTTTTCTTTGTGTTATGTGTACTGAGCACATCTGTTCTTCTCTGGCAAGACAAACTTTCTGTTTCCCTGCTTTATCTGAGTGTATTTTCTATATACCACTTTCATGTTTTAGGTCTACGAAGATGAATTGCCCATACAATGAACAGGGAAATTTTCCAGTGCCTCATAAAATGGAATTAATATTTACTTAACTCTGATGGAGGAAAAAAAAAATTTAAACATATGAAGATCAAGTTTATCTTTCCTATTGTATTGTAGCAGGGACTCAACAACATGTGCCTGTACTGCATAGAACAGAACAAGAACAATTAAGAATGGCTGTAATTAATCAGATGAAAGATGCCTCTATTGTGTCTCTGACATTTTTCATAAAGAAATGCCCAAGGAAAAATAAAATTGGTGGGAATATATATAATGCTCTTCCATGTAAAACACTTCTGTCTTCTACTTAGTTCCAGCTCAAAGATTTCTTGAGTCATGTGGTATTGTGTTTTTAGTAACCCCCTGTGGGTGTTTTCCTCTGTGCTTTTGCAGTTTCCATTATTAATCCCACACTGGCCTGGAGTACCCACAAGTTTTGTGGCAATCAATTTTAAAGTTGCCGTCCCTTTGCTGACTTTCATTTTTATTTTTTTTTAATGTTTTGAACCTACATTCATTTGCTGTCCAGTTTATCTTTAACCAGAGAGTGTGAAAAGTTGATCCCTCTTATGCTTTCTCCACATTCCTTGAGATTTTGTAGACCTTCTTCATATTCAAATGAAGTAATTTATTTTCCAAATCAAAGGCATACAGTTGTTCCTCATAGAGAAGTTTCGGTTCCTATCTGTTTTATATCCTTTTTGAGATGAGGGTTTATGTTCAAACTGTAGACAGACCATTGTTTCCAGTGGCCTAACTGTATTTTCTGTACTCCTGTACTCTCATTTAATTTACTTCTTAACTGCTACTGAGCATTGATTTCAATGTTTCTTGGAACTGCCCATTATAAACCTAAGGTCTCTCTTCTGAATAGTAATGGTTAGCTCAGAGCTCATCATTTTTATGTGAAATTAGGATATTCTTTTCCCCATGTGGCACTTCACATTTATCTACACTTAATTTCAGTCATTCAGGCTCATAAGACATATTCTACCGCAGTTTTCACAGTGCTCTCTCACCCTTACCACTCACTCTAAATAATTTAGTGCCAGCAGCAAACTTTCTCATCTCTCTCCTTACCATCCTTCCCATATAGTTTATGAGTATGCTGAACACTGCAGATATCAACACAATTCCGCTGGAGATTTCCCCTGTCTAACGCTTCTCTTTCAACCATCTAAGGACTTTCCTTACCCTATAACTGCTTCATCACCTGAAAAGTCTTTGATGAGGCATAATTTCCAGTCTTATGGACAGCTCAATGGATCACATTAATCAGAACTCCTTTATGCATATGCATATTTGCTCTTTCAATAAACTTCAGTGGGTTGGTCATGAAGGATTTTTTTGTAAAAGCCAAGCTTACTCTTCTCAAGCAGATCATAATTACTCAGGTGTCTGCAGTAATTCTATTCTTTATTCTAGTTTATAAGACTTTGCCTGTCACCGTGGCAAGCTTACTTACTGATCTGTTTTTAGCCTGGCTCTCCAGGGGACGATTTTTAAGAATTGTCACCCTCCTATGTTGAGGCCCCACAGCAGTTTTATGCGAGAAATTATCCGCCATTGTTAATAGTTTAGCTGTTTCACCCTCAGGGTACTTTAGAACCCATGGCTGCATACTGTCTGACCTCCGTGATTTGTTACTTTTAATTTTAACTCTTTGTTCCAAAACTGCTTCAAAGTGAATCCATGACAAAATCACTTATAAAGAAGAAATGCACGGCAGAGATCACCCCAGTTTCATCCACAGAATGTAAAAAATGCACTTAACTTCTCTGCTGTAGATTTTCTTTCATATTCTATTTATATCTATTTATCTATTGTTTTTGTAAAGTGCCTGGCAGTCTGTGTTCTTCTGACATGTTTGAAGAAAAATTTATTACTCATTTTGGTATCTGATTTTAGGGTCCATATAGCTCACTTTTCTGTGTTCCAATCAAATTTGATCAGCCCTGCTGCTTAAGGAGAGGATAATTTGGCCTTTACTAAGATATAAGCAAGGAGTGTATGATTGTATAGATTTTCACTAACAGAGTTTTGTTATTGCTAGAACCATTTCTGTTAAGGAAAATGTTTGTGAAATCCTTTTAAAGAATCACACAAAAATGGGATATTTATTGTTTTCTTTTTAAAAACTCCATTCTTTCTAATAATTAAAAGAATTTTTGAAAATGTACTATTTCTTCACTATACAAACTTAAGAAAATTCTGGATGAAGCATTCAAAGTTTCACGGATAAAAAACACTACTGTGCATTCTGAGAGCATCTTATTAAGCAGGCAGTACTTAAAGTTTCTGCTGTTTCTGAAACATGAAATCAACTTGAAATAAACTAGAGACTTAATCAGATCCAGTGATTACTCAGTGCATCCACTAATTTCCAGATTTCTGCTGTTCTCAGGCTTTTGTCAGCAGAAGTTGACAGAAATATGGGTGTATTTGCTAGCTCTATATTTGCCAATTACAATTATTTTATTTTTGCTCTTCTTTCTTCTTCCCTCCCCCACTGAGTTCTGTTTCCTGTTTTTAGCTTTTGAGAGCTCAATACTATTGAGCTCATCACCACAGTACTTAGTGTTTGACTCCTTCTGCTTGTATGACTTCCATTATCTTTTAAAATGGATCAGTACACTTACAGTCCGAGAAGAAATGTTTGTTTTAAATTCATAACTTAGGTAGAGATATAAATAGCGTAGATGTCTGTAGATGTCTAAGTTGACAAACTTTCCCCTGAATAGAAATGCAGTGCCTCACTTGGGCCTAGAAAAGGTCAGGTCAATTGCTCAAATGTTTCAGTCACCGTGTCAAGATATATGTCAAAGGCAAGTATGTAGTTACAGCTCCATACAACAATTTTCCAGCATAGCCCTAAGGATTTAATGCTGCTTTCAGGGATACAGCATTGTATAGCTGTGGTTAGAACCAACTTCTTGTATATTCTCATCATTTACTGCTATAGCTCTTTTTCCCTTAACACAAAAAATACATGAGAAGTCAGCCCTCAGCATTCTAATTTACAGATGATCTGTAAAGAAAGCAGAACTGACTTACTGATTGACCTGTTGGAGCAAAAGATAAAGTACTCAGTATTCTTGCAGAGAAAAGTTCTAAAATCCTTTGTCCTAGGAGCACCTCTCGCGAGTGAGCAAATCACCTCCCTAAACACAGACGGTGACTTAGATGTCTAGGTATTCTGCTGAGATACACTGGGGTTATTTGGAAGTAGAGCTGAAAACCTAAACTACAGTTGTAAAATATAAATGAACTTTCAGAAACTTTTCTTTATATTCTTACACTGACACCTAACTTAGATACATTTTGATTTTATAATCATCTTTTATCCTGTATGAAAAAGTAGTATAAAGATGCACTGTTTTAAAAGTAGGTTTTTTTAGTTGTGGATTTAATGAGGAATAAAAATTTCCTGGTATGTGGTGGTTCTGGATTTCATAAACATTGAACTCCAGTAACAGTCTTTTTTTTTTTTTTTTTTTTTAAGAGTCAGACAATCTGATCTGTATTATTCGTATTAATTTAAGAAGTGCAATTTTTTCAATTTCTGTTTACAGTACCGTTCCATAGATCCTACTTGAAATTGAAGGCCTCTGTGATAGATTTTGAAATCGTGAATTGAATGCAAGGTGATTTGAGCCACATTATTTCACTCAATTATTGAGTCTAAACATGGTAATGAATTTGCTGACCCAGACAAATGATGCCAACATAAATGCAATCTAATACGATTTTGATATTTTTTATTCCCAAGTATTAGTCTTCTGAAATAACTGAACCCAAAGGCAAAACTACTGATCAGCGTAACTGAAGAAATATGTATGAATTTACATACGAACCTTCTACTCTACATGTTTCTATGGCATAGAATGCCTAGAATTTGTCTGTTTATTCAAGTAATCGTTACCAAAACAGGTAGACCTTTGTCTAAAATTCTTGTCTGAACTAATATTCTAGTACTAGAAGATAAATAGAGAGCTCTAGGGTAGGACTAATCTTGTACACATCCATTTCCTTAATTTAGGTACCCAGCATCAACTGAGACACCTCAGGCATGCTGCCTGGCCCCAAGCTGTTGGCTGGTATCAGATCTGCTGTGCCACATCTGCTGAGTTGGTGGGGGTGTCTTGGTATTCTAGCACGTCTGTCACTAAACCCTTGAATTTAGCACCTAAATTAAGCTCTTGAATCATAGAATCATAGAATGTTAAGAGGTTGGAATGGACCTTAAAGATCATGCAGTCCCAACCTCCTTTGCCATGTGTAGGGACACCTTCCACTAGGCCACGTTGCTCAAGGCCTTATCCAACCTGGCCTTGAACACTACCAGGGTTGGGGCATGCCCTTACCTCCCTGGGCAACCTGTTCCAGTGTCTAACTACCCTCACAGTAAAAATTTCTTCCTCATATCTGATCTTAATGTCTCCTCTTTCAATTTGTACCCATTACTCCCTGTCCCATCACTACAGTTCCTGACAAAGAGTCCCTCTTCAGCTTCTCTGTAGGCCCCCTTCAGATAGTGGAAGGTTGCTGTGAGGTCGCCACACCACCTTTTCTTCTCCAGGCTGAATAGCCACAACTTTTTCAGCATCTCCTCATAAGGAGGTACTCCAGTCCTCCTATCGCTTTGTGGCCCTCCTCTGGACATTTCCACATGATTCATATGTTGGGAACACCACAACTGTACTCAGTACTTCAGGTGGGGTCTCACAAGAGCAGAGTAGAGGGGGAGAATCACCTCCTTCGACCTCCTGGTCATGCTATTTTGGATGCAGCCCAGGATTTGGTTGGCCTTCTGGGCTGCGAGGGCACACTGCCAGCTCATGGTGAGTTTTTCATCATCCATCACCCTCAAGTCTCTCTCTGCTGGCCTGCTGTCGGTCACTTCTCCACCCAACACGTAGGTGTGCTTGGGATTGCTGGGACCCAGGTGTAGGACCCTGCACTTCACTTTGTTTAATTTAATGAGGTTTGCATTGGTCCACCTCTCAAGCCTGTCTAGGTCCCTCTGGATGGCATCCCTTCCCTCCAGCATGTTGGGTTGCATTGCTCCTGAGCTTGCAGGAGGTGATCCTTGAACTTCAGCTGCCATTCTTGGGCCCTTTTGCCTCCCAGGGCTCTACCCCATGGGTCTCTACTGAGTAGGTCCTTGAAGAGGCCAACGTCTGGCCTCGTGAAGTCCAGGACAGTGAGTTTGCCGCATGCCCTTCTCGCTGCTCTGAGGATCTCAGACTGCCCTATCTCGTGGTAACTGAAGCTATTGGAGCCTTGGAGCACTAGACCCCACCAGTTCCTCTCTGTTGGTGAGCAAAAGGCCCAGTATGGCATCTCTTCTTGTTGGTTCTTCAATCACTTGTGTAAGGAAGTTCTTGTTGTCACATTCAAGGAAGCTTCAGGACTGCTTGTGGCCTACTGTGTTGTCCCTCCAACAGATATCAGGGTGGTTTAAATCCCCCATGAGGACCAGGTCTTACGAGCATGGGGCATCTCCTATCTGCCTATAGAAGGTTTAACCCTCAACATCCTCTTGATTGGGTGGCCTGTAGGAGACTCCCACTATAACATCCTCTGTCCATACCCTCCCTTTAATCTTCACCCACAAGCTCTCAGCTGGCTCCTCATCCTCCCCCAGGCAGAGTTCCACACTCTTCAGCTGGTTTTTGACATAGAGGTCTACACCCCCTCCTCATCTTCCTAGTCTGTCTTTCCTAAAAAGCCTAAGACCTTTCATTCCAACGTTCCAGTCATAGGAACCATCCCACCGTGTCTCTGTGATGCCAGTGATACCATATCCGTGCAGGTGTGCACATGTCTCTAATTGCTCTTGTTTGTTCCCCATATTGTGTGTATTTGTGTAGAGGTGTTTGACCTGGGCCCTAGATAAAGCCAACTCACTGGCTGGAGTATCTGGAATGCTTTTGCACTGTTGCAGGTATCTATTGCAGGTATTAGCACTTGACTGGCAGGATTGTGATGGCTAGGTGCCCCCCTCCCCCAAAAAATCCGGTTTAAAGCCCCTTCACTAGTCTGGCAAGTCCCTGACCAAAGATACTTTTCCCCTTCTTTATCAGATGGACCCCACAGCCCCCATTAAACCAGCCTCGGTAAAGCAAGTCTTTTGACTGAGTTGAAACCATAGCTGGTTCTCTTCTGGTTTAATGGGTGATGACTTACTCCCTAAGTTCTGTGTCCTACCTTTGTGACCTGCCCGTGTGAACTGCCATGCAAACTGCCGTGCCATGCCCTTCTGACATGCCATGTCCTGTTTGCCCATGATTTTTGCCATCCTCCTGGTTGTTTGCAGACCCTGGAGCCGCTTAAATGTCCCTCGGACGCTCCTGACAATGCCCCCTGCTTGCCTGATGGGCTGTCAGGTCCTGACAGGACTTTGGGCTGCTGATGAGGTGTCCCTGAGCTCTGAAACCGCTCTGTACAGCACAATCCAACAGTCATACCCTGACTTACCTCAGTCACTACTGCTGTCACCTCACCAACTGAGTGACTCTTGAAGTTTAACACTTTTACCCCAGTTCAGAGGAATATCTCATTTCAGGATGGTATTTATGTTTTAACCATTTAACTTAATTCTACATAAGTGTGTGCATGATGTGATTAAGATCTACTTAATGTTCTGTAATGAATGTGTACTTCTGTGTCTTATTTATTCTATTTTCATCCCCTGTCTTTAAGATAAACCTTTGGTGTTAAATGTAGAGGCAGTGCCCCCTCCCTTGCAAAGGCAAAATCCCCTGAGGCCTACTTACCAAAATGCTTCTGCAGCATTGTAAGCTGTAACATCCCATCTTCAGGGGCTGGTTCTAATTACTCAGACCCAGACCTGTGAGGGAAGGATATATCACTCTTTCTGTACTGGCAGACCCAGGCATAATGGATTAGCCCAGATACTGTAGACAGGATGGGCTTGATTGTCCAGCTGCAGCCCAGGGGGAGATTTTAGCTCTTCTGTGAACTGCTCTCTACTCCTCCTTCTCAACACTTAACGCTGTTTGCCTTTCCAGTATTGCTCAAAACACAAATTATACCAGGAATGTGCCAAGTTACTGCGAGAAAGAAGCTGTTGGGCTACTTACTTGCCTTCAGCCCCCTCTCTGCCTTCTACATTAGCAGTTGATTTCCTATGTGTTGCTATGACAGGGTAAGGCTTCCTCAAGTGTTGTAATTCCAATAAGAACAGCAGTACTTTAGATATACAATGTAAAGCTGTTTAAAAGCCCAGCATAGTCATCTGCTGCTTGAGATAGATAGCTTGCAAAACATAAATGCACTAGCGTCTCTAAATATGTTCTCTAATTTTTCACTCTCCACGTTTCTTAGGGATGGAGGATGTAAATCACTTTGCATACATCAATGCAAATGCAATTCAACTTGGTACTGGCATGTAGTCTAATTGGCTTTAAAATGGAATTTTGTTTTTTGAGTGCTAATTTTCAGGTAATGACTTTCTAATTGATTTTGTTTTTATGAAGGACCATTGATTCACTCCCTTCAATGAAATTCAGTTGGCTTCCCAAGGGAATTTATGAAAAGCTGCTGAAAACAAGGATCTATCACTGCTGCTTGCTTTCCACCTTGCTTTTCTCTCCATTACGCCTAAAGTATACTTTTTATTTTTTCATGAGCAGGCTTAGACAAGGCTACAGACTCATATTTTGTATAGATATGAGTGTGAAACAGTCTCTGAAAAACCAAACATCTTTAATCGAAGATTAATTGAATTTTTGTGGCATTCTTACTAAAAGCTAGATGTTAACCACAGTCTCATATATTAATCTGAAAGATATGTAATATTTTTATCAGTTATACTAAGCAAACAGTTTAGATCACCCAGAAGTTATCTGAACAAAAAGAGGATTGACAATTTTTAAATGGAAGTATGAGCTATTGTTACCATATTGCTTATATCATTGGCTCCGGTCACAGATGACTTTGTATGAAGCACACTGGACATTGGCTGCAAATTTTCTGTTACAGTAAAATATAGCAATCTCAGCTAGATAATTATGCATAACATTAGTGATAACTGGAAATCTTTTGGTGGTCCTGTTTTAGAAGGGGTTTGAACCCCGGTGTTAAAGAAAGTGACACAACTGTGAATGAATTCCATAAAAAAGTGAATGGAAACCCATGTTGTTATTTTACTCTGCTTTTACACATTCGCTGTGGGAAGGGGGAGGGAGGAAGAAAGCTAGTGTCTTGAAAAGAAAACCTGTAAAGGTTTTGCAAACCATATCATATTATCATTTTGCAAGCTGTTCCAGACAAGTTACTGGTTTTGCTTAATTATCTGTTATTTTAAGGTTATGGAAGCTTAGTCAGTGTTTTCTCATCCTAGTTTACCACATTCTTACAAAGGAGAAGAAATCCATGATAGTGAACCATTCTTGAATGCAGAGCAAAATATCTAATGAGATCCTGTGACTGGATGAACAAATCTAGTAGAAATAGTGCGTATTTTTAGCAATGAATATAAATAACACTGGAAGAGCTTCCATAGGGGTGTGCTAAATTTGATTTTCCATCACTTTTAGTTTTGAAATCAAGACTGGAGAACTTTATGAACGTTGCACTATAGCCTGAGAACTCATTACCTAAACTACTGCATGGGGGTTGGCATTGTGGCTACCGAACTCCAGACTAGGTTATTATCATAATGCTCCCTTCTGGCCACAAAAATCAATGAATTGCTGTCATTTGATTTATTGGTGTTTTTTTGTGTGTGTGTGTGTTTGTTTGGTTTTTTTTTTAATTTTTTTTTTTTTTTTAAGAGAGTCAGGATGTAAAAACAGTACATGGATTCATTTTGTTTTTAAAAGATCAGTGTGAAAATAATAGCTAATTAATTCTCAACAAACACTTCTGAGAGTATTATCTCTGTCTTACAGACAGAATGAGTTTCAGAGACTATGGGATGTTAGTCTTGGTTAACATAGTACGTAAATAACAAATTGCAGATGCCGGAAGTCGTTCCTGACTGCTGTGCTTGTGGTATTACAAGTATTTACAGAGTTTTATCTGTAAAGGCATTTCCTGCAGAAGCTTCCTGTGATCCTGTAGAGAAAATTATGATAGCCTCTTCCACCTGAAGAACTCCAAATTTGTTTTGAGCACTTGCAAGCATGTTTTCAAAATACTCTCAAGCAATATCCAAATTAATCTAGAAGTCAGGGAAAGGGAAAGTTAGGGAGATCCTGTTTCCTTTGTCTTTCCACTCCTCCTTCATAAAGATAACCACAAAGAGTGGGGTTTTTTTTTGTTTCTCTCGTATCAGTTTTAGAGAAAGGGATATACCAGACTAATAAACAGCAACAAGATAATGGTGTCTTCATTACAAAAACCAGTGATCCTAAGAATGCCTGTCATTACTGGAAAACAGCAGTGTTTGTGTGATGTAGCTTTGGAAAAAAAAGAACATGCATAAAGATTCACTGTGTATCTGCTAGCCTTTTCCTGGTAAATTAGGACCTTTGCATAGGAACAGAACCACAACCACATTTTCTGGGCTGCAGCAAATCCTGGTCACAGGAAAATTAAATCATGTAGGACAAACACTGGACCTCGGTAATAAAGATCTTTGTGCATCAGAATTTCCACCTTCTCCTTCCACATGAGTAGTAAAACACATGACTCTGTTAATGGCATAGGTATTGCTCTATTGACATCCAACTCTCCTTTTCATTCAGTGGCTATAGAGACCCTGAGCCAGTGATAGACTCAAGTCACACTAAACTCAAAATATTGCTCCCTCCTTGGCCAGGGAAGCATGCATTCTGGCTGCCAAAGATAAATACAGGAGAAATATCTGAGTCAGACAAAATTGTCCTTGCTGTGTGAGGAAAAACCTGACTTGCACACAACTAGTGCTCAGTTGACTCTAAATGTTTAATCCCCTAAGACTGACCAAAGATTCTATTAGGAGAAAATCGGGCCTTTACATCACCATATTACCCATTTAATGAATTATAAAGAAAATAAGTGGACTGGCGATCAAAATTTTAAACTCTTTCCCTCTTCTAATTATTGTTTTCAAAATAGATTCAACTTTGGTGATTATTAAGCAAGGCTTTTGATTTATGGAAGTCCTCTTATTTCAGATGCTAACAACTATTTGAGAGTGCTTCACCTACGGCTACACAGTTACTTTCAGAGTAGTAGTTGATGTGAACCTGAACAAAACAATATCATAGGGAGATTACAGGTGCGTATTGTCTCTGTCAAAGGGAAAAAATACAACTTCTAAAGCATGCAGTTGCAAAAGAGATAATGGGATGAAATTAGATTATAATAGGACCTTCAGTATTTCTAATTCTATTATTGTCTGTTTTAATTAAAGCATCTAACAGTCTACTAAATTCACAGAGGTTTCCAACCGAAGATTACTTCTTAGTCTGAATTTCTCATATGGATACCAGGTGCTTTTGGCATGAAGGCTGAGAATGAACTTCAACAGAAAGACAAATATTCTGCATTCTTTCTGTCATTCTCATCTTAGCAGAAAAAAAAAAAAAACCAAAAAAAAAAAAACAAAAACCCCCAGATATTGGTAATCACATTCATTTGTTAAATATTCTTGTGACTTTTTGGTATCATTTCAAAAGGCTAAGTGGTTAAAACTGTCCTTATTTCTCTAGAAAGATGAGCAGCTATAGAATGCAAGTCAAAGGGCAAGCAGGCATGTTTGAAGGCTGCCACGAACTGTAACTCTGCCTTTGGGGGTTTCTTAGTAATATTCCTCTGAACAGTTTGAAAGGATTATTCTGAAGAGTCCTATTCCAGGTATTCTTCCTGAAATAGAAATTTAGTGTTTGCTTGCGTGAAATTTTGCTAAAGGGGCATTTTGAGCCCTTTTAGCCTCATACTGAGTTTTAGGAATGATCCACATGTTTTTCATTGATGTTTCCCATATTTATATTTTGATTAGATTTTTTTTTTTTGCTCATATCCTTGGTCACAGACAAAAAGATTCTAAACCTGTGAACCTTCATCAAGAAGATCTTGACTTAAGGCAGTGATTTTCAGAGTATGGGCTCTGCCTAGGGTGAACAGGAGAGAAGGAAAGAGAAATGGTAATGAGTTCCTGTATCATAGTTAACTTTGGTAACTTCATCAGTCTTTGGAGTTCTCAGTTTTAGTGTATGTGAAGTATTTTGGATAAGTTACTTTTATTTTTTTTCCTCTTGACATGTTCAGAAAGTACTGCTCTTACAGCCAGTAACTGAGATGCCTTAGTGTCAGATGGCAACAGTACTAGTTTTCTTTCTTTTTGCTTTTTTCTTCCTCTAGTCATTGTTTGATAAATTTTGACTTAATATTATACACGTATTTTCTGTCTTTTATAAACATCACGACTTAGAAACATGCAAAACCAACCAAACAAACAGATTAATAATTATTTTTAATGCCTACTTCTCATTTCTATAATTAACTATAATCCCAGCATTAAACAGATACTGAAAGTATATTAGAAAAACATCTATTTATTTTTTGTCTTCGAAGTTTATTTTACCTCAGTATGAAATATTAACTTTATACTTGAAGCAATTAATACACAATACCAGACATGATTTCCCACAGCTTGATTTACAATTGTATTCTTGTAAGTAACCATTTCAGAAATGACATGCTTTGGTACACAGTTATTTTGTGCATGCTAATAGCCTAGGCAGAATTGCAATGATATAAAAGGCAATCTCTGGACCTTTCTGTGATTTCACATAGGAATGAAAACTACTTGTAACTGAGAAAATTTTAACTTGAAAATTTACTATCCTGATTTAGTCATGACTCAAAAGAATATGAAAACAGCAAGTACAGTAATTTTGATTTATAGTTATAAATTGAAGTCACAAATCAGTATTTTCTATAATAGGCCAAGAACATTGTTTAGATTAATATGTAACCAATAAGACCTCAAAAGTTATTTAGTTAGTTGCTATGCCCTTACTGACTATGGACAACTCTCGTCTATTTAAAATAGGTTTTGCCGTTGTACTTCTTCCTGCAGAGAGTTTGAGTCTTATAATACAATGCACTAAGGGCAGAGGGTTTGGAATGACATTTCTGAGTCTGTATTTGCCTCTCACAAGTGCACTCTCTACTAACAGCCTCAACTGATAGGTTGCAAAGTTACCCAGTAGAGTAGTGGAGCTGTGTAGAACAAACATAAGAAACTTTGAGTCAAGAGTGGTGCCTAAGAAGTAAATACTAAAAAGCTATTCTAAAAGCATCAAAGAGTAAAAAAATTTCTAAGTAAATCAGTATTAGAGAGGAAAAGAAACCAAGGACCGCTCTGGGTTCCTCTGTGTTTGCCCTTCTTCTCCAGGTGAGAACTCCTGGTACTGTTGAGCTCTGTAGCCTGGCAGCCAGTGATCAGAGAGCTGTTGCTGTTATTACTTCAATAACGATTGCAATTGTGCTTAGTTATTTTGGAAACACATTCGTCCTGTCTCACTTTCATTCTACAGAAGATATACCAGAAATAATTTTTTTTTCTATATTAATGAATAAAATCCCACAACTACCAATGAGAGAAGCAGATTTTATTCTGTCTGTGTAACCATTTCACACTGATTTTTGTATTCTTTTTCTTTTAACATGAATCAGTCTCTGGACAACTTTCGAAACTAAATTGTTGATTGTATTCTCTAATTTGTAGAACATATTTACATTGTACGCATGAAAATTTGTATTTTACTGTGCATCCACTGAAGAATGGCAAGCTTTTAATTTAGTTTCTATCTCCCACTTTGCTTGACTGACCACAAAAAGCTCAGATTTCTAATTTAGGCACCCATGTGAATACTTGACTAAGGGCTTAATAAGTATTATTTTATTTTTCAACCCCATAAAATAAATTTTTACTCCATATTTTATATATGAAACTGAGACAGTGAAAGATTAAGTCAAAACTACCTACTCATTCTGTGTCCCCAGAAACTATACTAAGTGCCTCTCAAAACCTTTTTTCGGCTTGCTTGTCTAGCGTCACATGGGAACTGTCACAGAGAGAATCCAGCACCTATGCTATAAAGCACACCCCATAAGTTACCTTCACCCTATATTTTACCCCCTCTGCCACAGGCTTGGACACCACACATATTTCAGTTTCTCAGGCAAATAAAGGAGCTATCTAAAAGGTGTCAGTCTTCCTCATTATGAAACCCGAAGTTGCCCATGGAATTGTTCCTGCAATGTCTAAGAGGTAAAATCTGTCTCGTTCATTTAAGACTACGAGCAAGATAATTATTACTCCCCAATGTGTTAAGAAGTTTTTACTAATGATGCAATCAGTTGATCTTGACAACAAAGGTGTAAGTTTATTCAATGTCTGGAAGGTTGTATTTTCTTAATTAAAATCAAAGCGTTAATACCGGATCTTAAATCTTGAGAACAGAAAGCCAAAGACTTGGATAGGCTTTCATCAGCAAATTTTCCAAATCAAACTCATCTGTATTTCTTCTTAAAATTAGATATGGTTAAAAATGAAGAAAAAACCAACGTGCTAGAGCCTCAAGGTACTGCTACCTCAGTCGTTTAGTGTATCAAGATGAATAATCACAATTTTCTCTCTAGGTATTGAATGAATCTCTGGAGAATAAATAGCAGGTAATTATGGAAATAAATGAATATCATAATGATATTCAGGAATTCATTAAGGCTCTGCAGGAAACATTATTTCTACTAGCAGTGTTGACTTTACAACCTTAATGATATTTTAATATTTTTGGTGTATAGCTTAGGTTTTAAAAAATTTTAGATTTTCACTGTTTCATGGCACGCTGAGCAAAACCTGCATGGTTCAGCATAGGGGTTGAAATGTCTTGTTCATTATACAGACCTGAAAATAATCCTTTAGCTTTATGAATATCTGTAGTAGAATTTTTTCATGTTATGTTTGGTATCTGCACCGAAAGGAAAGAATATATTTGCCGGTGAGATATTTGGCACATCTCTGGAATATTATGTTCAATTTCGGGACGTAGAGAAGCGTGACACTGTTGGTGACTTTGCCGTGATGCCCTCTGTGATTTCCCATGAAGTAAAATTTAAGGGTATCTGTATGTCTGTGTCCTCTAGTTCAAGAGTAAAGGTTAGGGGAATGGGGTTATTAAGTGGATTTCTGGGGAAAACAAACAAAAAAACCAACCAAAAATCTCCAGTCTATACACGTGTGCACTCTCAGATGTCCTCCTGCAAATATTCCAATAATATAAAGTTAAAAAAGGATGGCTGTCCTGTCCTGGAAAGCAGGCAGTTTCCCTAGGAAAATTCACAGATAACTTTGGTAATATTTTACGTAAAAATAACGTCTCAGCAATTAATATGTAGAAGTATGAGAAAAGCAACTAATTCTTGGTTTTGGGGTTTATGGGCAAGATGGAGAGGTAGATCTTTGTTTGTTACAGATTTTGGCTTAAGGCTTCATTACTTAAAATATATTAAACTAAGATAATACACATTATTATATAATAATATAATAAAACTAAGATAATCCTACAACAGTGTCAGAAGAGAAAAGAATGTTTTGCTTGCATCCAGTTACTGAGCCATGTCCTGTAAGCAGTAGCTGTGATGGTGTGAGGACTTTTGGGTTTTGTATTTTTGGGTTTTGTTTGTTTGTGTATATGAGTTTTATTTGTTTCTTTTTAAAAAGAAAAACTGCAAACAGCAATACACCAAGGTAAAGCTCAGTGACAGATTTGATAACAAAGCTCATCTTCGTAATTTTTCTTTCAGGTATTTGAAATTATGCCCAGGGCACCCTATCTTGCTCTATGATTCTTCCAATTCTGTCTTCAAATTTTAAAAACATTTTCTAGAAATCATTGTACAAAGCTGAAATCTGTGAGTTATCTGCAAACAGAAGTAGAAAAAAAATTTCTTTAAACTTACAGATTTTTTGAGGTTCCTGTTAAAATAACAAAAAACAAATATTCCTGTATATGAAATCGACTTCTTTATAAGTACAGAAATAGTTAAGCAGGCTATAAAACGTTAGCAAATTTGGTTACAATGATCAATAATGTTATGTTGCTGAATCATTTAGTTCTGCGTGGAGATGTGAAATGGTAAAAGGCAACAAATACTGCTTTTGGTATTATTCTTTGCATGTAGTGATAATTGCATTACATTTTACATTAAATTATGATGCATATGGGGTTAAATAAGTTTTCAGCATGCAAAACCAGAATTTGAACCTGAAAATAACCTCCTTAGTAATCAATAGAGAATATGAGGGTGTCATGTGAACAAAATGATGGGTCTCCTTAAAAAATGCTAGGAAACTTTTGAACATAGAAAAAAATAAATTTTGAAAAAATGTATTCATTTATAGTAAAAGCCTGTTAGTAGATGTTCCTTACTCTAAGTATGTGAGTAATTTTCCAGAAATTGTTGGTACTACACTCATTGTGTTGGTTTTATACATAGAAAACAGAGATATGTGGCTTAGGGAAGTATATGGATAAATGCTGAAATTGGGAATTTGCTGTTAGTTCATATGAGCACGCCATCATCTGCATTATGATGTTTAGTTGATCCACTTGTTAATACTGAGCTCTTAGGAATTCTGGTCATTTTATAACCACGGTTCTCAAAGATGAGATTCAGCACCTGATGAAGGTGCATCATTTGAGGATTTCATCATTTGGGATACGAGAAACACCTGCTATAGTTTTTAGGTGCTTTCAGATACTGTTTTTCTATTCAGATGCATTTTCATGTGAGATGATTATGAAGAATGCTGTAGAAATATTGTTTTGCTTTCAACATGTTTGGTTTTAGGGAAAGAGTAGAATATGCAAGCTGTAGTGTTACTGATTGTGCTGTTCAATGGAGGGAATGAAGAAACGTTTCTACAAGCAAAAGATTATTGCTTCCTATCACTTATTCTTACTCCACACGGTGCTAGCACATGAAAGTACAGGAATATGACAAAACTGAGCTAAAATAAAGCCAACCCAAATCTGTTCCTTTCTGATCCATTAAATTTTTTTCTCTTTATTTGCTATTATTCTTTCCTTCTGCAACCAGTTTTCCTACCACATGTTGGTTTTATCTCCTTTTTTCCCCCCTTCTCCTTGAAGTTAATCTCATAGCACTTTCCTTTACCCAGTGTTTTTACTCTTGCTGTTTGAGCTTGCATGATGCATTTGGGCTGGATTTTCATAGGTATAGAGCAATATTTCACCAGCAAGAAGGTACTTATGAAGTTCATTTTTTTTTTTTTTTTTTAAAGTCCATGTGGTAAAATAGGAACACATTTTTTACACATCTTGTCTTCTCTGAAATCTGCTATGGATTTCAGTCAACTTGTGCAGAACCAGTACATGATGTGAATTTTTCCAGGGTCCTGGATTTGGACTGCTCTTCTATGTCAAACATCATTCCACTGCACTGCTGGCCAAGAGCTTCCAGTACCCAGCCTGCCCTGCTCCTCTCCTTGATGGTTCAGAGTCTTGAGAACTCCAGTAAAGAAAGTTTCTAGATTTTCTTTGCTGCGAAGGCAGAGGGCTGACAGCCATAACCAAAGCTGTCAATTTCTCAAGTTTGAGGTCCTTCTAGTTTTTGGAAAAGTATTTGTTTTGGAATTTGGGGGATTTTCTAGAAAATAAAGTTGTTAGGGTTTAGTTGGCTTCATGCTTAACTCACCTTGGATCCTTAAGAAAAACCTAGTAAAGTTTGCCACAGACATATTCTGTCTGCCTCTGGATTTTTCCATATTTTATAGTACTGTACTTCTATTAATTTACATGCAAATACTGTTTCTGCCATTTATAGAGCTATAGTACCATGGAACACAGACTCTGTAGTGTTTTCACTGTTGCATTGTCAAAATAAAGCTAGAAGCATAGATATTTTTTCAGAAACTCGGAACCATAAATTATTCTTTGCGTAAAATGCCAATGGCAAAATATAACTATCAAGAATATAATAGCAAGTACATTTTTAAAGTAGTGATAAAAATTACTAGTAATTAATGGTAGTTATTCCTCTTTTTACAGGAAAAGAAATGTCATCCTACTATTCCATACATTGCCGAACTTTACATCACCCTAGAAAGAGCCTACATTGAAGTAATTTTAATATTTGTCTCTGAATAGGTCATTAATTTGGATGGAGAATTCTTCACCTGAATTAAGCCAGGTGAAGAATTAATTTTCCCTTCAAGTAACTTAGGTGCCCTGATATATATGTGATGATATTTTTAGGTGAAGTGAAGGTTTTTTCCTCTGCTTCACAAATTGCTGAAAGATTGCAAACATCTCTTTGTTCATTTAGTTGATGATCTGACAAACATTCTTTCACTATTTTACTCTTTGGTTAAAGTATGAAAACTTCCATTTTTGTTCAGTTAATAACATTTCATTCCTTTTTGCACCTCTTTACTGCAGAGATAATTTTTTTAATGCTGAGAATATTTTTTAATCCTTTATTGTAAAATGTGATCAAAGCATTTTCCCAAATTGAGATCTTGTAATGCATTTGCTGTATCCATATAGCTGAGTAGAGTAAAACTGTTGCAAACTGTTCTTTTACAGGAAACAAACCGTTTTGATCAGTTTTACTTAACTACTGTGGTTAAGCTGCATGTAACTTCACCACAATACTACTATGAATTTATCATTTAGTTTTAACATTTATAATTATCGATTAGAATATTATTGTTCTGTAAATACAGGAAAAAAATTGAGTCTGAATCTTAACTTTCCCTAACTTTTCTTCTAAATTTCCCAAATCCTTACCTTCACTTTTCTCAGGTTCTTTATTTATGAAAAGAGAATTATATTGAATGTCTCTACTGTGTCTGTGTGTACAGGGGTGGGGCTAAAGAGTACTGATGAAGCCAAAGTGAACTTCAAAGATCATACAGCTCTTTTTGCTGCTGCTGCTGCTAAAGAAGACTTCTGAGCCAAACATTTATTCTTTTGTTTGTTTCTTTATTTAAAAACTTTATTAGTTGGCCTGTTGAAATAAATTATCTGTCCTATAAAACCTGGCCTGTTAAGTTTTGAAAATTATTTGGAGCTAAACAAATTTTGCTCTTAAGGAGCAAAAATCCTTTGAATACTTTTGAAAACTCCATTTAATGTATGTTCAAAGGCACTGCTTAGAAAAGATTTGGGGACATATTTTCTTACGTTTCTTCATCCTTATTACATTGTTGTCCTGTGGAACACTGCTTTTGAGAAAAGTGGTTGTTGCTCATCGTATTCCCAATTTTCTCATTGCAGTGTGAGCTGAAACATAAAGTAGCTTACAGAAGTCAGCATCCAACACAAAAGGAGAAATGATTTATAGAACAGATTATTTTGGGGTTGGACGTATGAAAGAGTGCTCTTTTTTTTACGGAAAAGTGAGCCGTTTTGTTCATTTTCCCAGTTTGCGCTAAAAAAAAAAAACCATGAAAAGCAAACACCTGGCGATAATACTTAAGTGAGCTAATCAGGTTAAGAGTCTGAAAAATTTGTTTAACTTACATAGGTATTGCCACCTTTTCCTGAAAAAAAAAAAAAATTTTGCAATATCAACATATATTTTTTTTTTAGCCCTGTTAGAGATGTGGGTCTAAATTATACTTTTAAATCTATTGGCCAGAAAAGGAGATTTTGCAACAGTAGTGCATAATCCCCAAGCTCCTGTAGATTGATTTTTCAGCCTTGCAATGATAGATTTGGGCCTGATATTTGCATTATCCCCAAAGCATGCACTACTGTACCCGATTTGTTTAACTGAAGGTTGTGTTTAAAAGATATTGTTCTGCTGGAGACTAAATGGAATGCATTTTACTAATCTGGGAAAACAGTGGGAGGCTGTCTCATACTCTCTTGGCTATGTTTATGCATTCAGCAGAGGTCACTAGATCATATACCAATAGGAACCCTCAAAATACCAAATACCTGCTGGTTTCAGCTTTAAGTCTTTCTGACAAAGGACTGGGAAAGCACAAGTCAGGGCATAAGTTTGGTGAGCTACAGAATACATTTTTGGTTTTGAGAATCATTTTTCGTCAATAATTTAATCAAATTGTACAGAAAATACCTTGTCCTCTTATATTCAGCTGCCTTTGACTCTAATATTTCTATTTAAAAAAAAAAAAATGAAAAAAAACCAACTAATCAAGGCCTAAACCTCTACAACCACTAAACCTCTGCAACAAGTTTTGATAAGATCATGCCGAGCAACACAAAATTAAGACATGCCCAAATGCAATTTGCTCTTGAAATATGGAGCACCACCTTCAATGCTCACTCAAATATGTATTATTAAAGGAATCAATTTTTTTTTTCTCCCTCCATGAACTTTGGTGATTCCTAGAACAAGACTGAGAAAATAGGAAGCTTCCCAATAGGATTTTTTGTCCTTGTTCAGTGTATCTTTCCTTTGTCGTTTATTGCCTTCTCAGAAGACAGAACTGTTCATTTCCTTATACCACTTGAATCTATGTGTTTCATAGACACTAATTAACATCTCTTGCAAACTCCTCTGAGAAGTGCCATCATCATCATTTAGTACATCAGTAGCTGCAGCACAGAAAAATTAAAGTGAATGTAACTGTTAGTATATGTTAAAATTTTTTGAGTCCAGCAAGGAAGGGATCCTGTGCATCTTCTTTATACCTACCTAGATCTACTGTGCATGGAACAAAAGAATTATTCTTTTAAGATATATTTTTTGAATAAGTAGTATCTGGGCATGTAATTAGCCTTTGCTATAACTGTATGCAAAGTACCAACTTACATTTTCTCTCTTTCAATATTTTGATGACTACAGTTTGCAATAGTATTCCTTATTCTTTGGGTTTTTTGTTCCACTATAGGTGTTTATTATAGAGTTTAATATATATTTATTCAGATGCCAACTGTGAAGATAATACGACTGAATATTTCTTTTCTGTAGCAAAAAAATCTTTGTAATCAAGACCTAAATATTAATTAATTGATTTTAAAACTCCCTTGAATCCTCTTGTGTTCTTTCCTGACCTTCACAGTTTTATTAACCAAAAATGTGCAGTGCTGTGGGAGACACCTATGGTTAGGAAAGAAACTGGACACTCACTTTTCAGCAAGCAATGCATTAAAAGTAAAGGAGGATTTGAGAAGTTGCAGTAGTAAGCAAGTAATTTCAATGTTCATATTTACAGAAAGATGACTGGTGTGTATAATCTTACTGATGGAGGTGAGTACCTTCTTCCCCAGACCAACCACTCTGGCTGGACACTTTTATTAACATGTTATTAACTAAGTAAAAGATTAGTGATGCAAAATGGATTACCCTCTTATCTAGCAACAGGCATTCCATGATTTCAACATATCTGTGGTGGATGAAGAGGTCTCAATGTTACTGTTTTAGTACTCTTGTACAACTTGGTAAATCAACTGTTCATTTGTTCACTATCCAAGAAACATTTAAAACAAACTTCAATGTATCCTAGACATTCACTACCTAATGTTTGCCTTCAGAAAAAAAAATCTTTACAGCATGTGAGATAGATTTAATACAATCATTTCCTCTATTTTTCTTCTTTCCCTTAGGCATTTCCTGGGAATACAAACTCTGACAGTGTGGTCCGGCATGATTTACAACATCCCGTTATTGCTCGCTATGTAAGGATAGTTCCTTTGGATTGGAATGGAGAGGGACAAATTGGGTTAAGAATTGAAGTCTACGGCTGCTCCTATTGTAAGTTTTTCTATGATGATCCTTTTTTTTCCCCCCCTAAATAAAAACTGGGTTTGGATCTCAGATAAAGGTATTTGAGATTCAGCTTTAGACTTAAACAGGTTAAGATGGGATGGCTGATAATATTACCCAGGGCTTCATGAGATGTTTGTTGGAACCTTAACTCTGAGTTGCTAGTTTGTTCTTCTCTGGAAGATGCAACCTTGGAATTCATGATAGTGCTTTGAAATTGCTTCTTTTTATCTTCATGGTTTCTTTAGCAGAAGGCTTTGACTACTGTAAAAGCTTGAATGGGGCAGTTAAGGAAAATATAGCATTCAAACAAATGTCATGTTGGGTCCTGAGGGGAAAAATGGAAACAAGACATCATTTATTGCCTCGTGCTAGAGAAAAAATTAAAGTGATAAGAATTCTATCAGAGTAGCTCAGATTGTCTAAATATGTGACTTTTTTTCAGAGGTATTTCCTTGAGTATTTGAGTGTGACTTTAGAATTTCACTTGAAAGCTGGATGAGCAATGGTACAAATGCTTCCGTAGTTAAGGGCAGAACTGATAATGTTTTATGAAAAGCAAGGGTAGTTTTTAAATGCCCTTCCTTCAGTTAAATCTAATCAGTGCTTAATGAAAATTTGCAAACCTGCAAAAACTGGAGTGTATGATGTCCTATTTCTAAGTATCTATTTTTATCCCGGCTTTACTAGTATTTTAGCTGGAAAATGCTGTTTGAGATTTGTCTTTTAATAAGCAGGCATTAGCATAAAGTGAGGAACACACATCTAGAAGTCTCACCCATTGACTTCACTGGGTTACCTAAGACATATGGGAGCCCTTTGATATTCTAACAAAAAAGAAAAACTGATTTCACTTATTGTTTTGATTTGATTAGATAGTCAAAAGACTAAGTGCTTTTATTAAACAAGAACCATTTTAGGTTTATTTTTCTTATTTCCATGTAGTGAATTAAAGCCCTATTATAAAAGTGTATATTAAACCCCAGAGCATTTCACAGCACCTGCAGGAACTCAGTTGAGAAATTTTGTGATGGTGGTGCTGCTGTGCTGAGGGCATGCATGGATGAATATATTTTTTAAACAACAAGAGGAGGACCTGTTGTAATAAGACAAAGGGCAGTGGTTTTAAACGAATAGAGGATCAGTTTTGATTAGATATAAGAAGGACATTTTTTACAATGAGGGTAGTAAAACACTACAACAAGTTGCCCAGAGAGGTGGTGGATGCTCCATCCCTGGAAACATTCAAGGTCAGGTTGGATGGGGCTCTAAGCAACTCAGTCTAGTTGAAAATGTCCCTGTTCATTGCAGAGGGATTGGACTAGATGACCTTTAAAGGTCCCTTTCAACCCATACTATTCTATAAATCTATGATTCTACAATACCTGAGGAACTGTGGGTTACTCTAAAGTTAACTCTAACTCAAAGAGAAACTGAGCTTCTGAAGTTTTAAGTACAACTGATTATCCAGTACATGGCTCTTAATAAACAAGTGTTTACCATCATACTGTTAAAATGTTTTATGTGCTGTTTTAAGTATACCAAACACTATAGCATGTTTAATTTTCCAGCATAATAAATGCTTATTTTTAAGTATACCTCCTTACTGGTACATCAAATGCAAATTCAGGTGTTTGATACAAAAATCCAGCATCTAGTTTGCTGTCAAATATAACTTCTAACAGAAAAACGGTAGCAGAATCAAACAATAAACATCATCTTATTTGCTGTAATATTTAGAGGTAATTTTTTTTTTTATGAAATGGATAGACAAAATACCGTAGGTACATAAGTTGCTTTTAGAGGCTAGATGTAAATGTGTGAAAAAGTAAAACACAGCTTGATGACAAAACCATTTTAGTTCTTTGATGATAAGTTGTTTGCTTGATGAACTTTTAGAGAAGAATAAAAAGCATCTGCCAAGGACTCAATGTATGGAACTATAAAAGTACTGATAAAATATGTCTTCACAGAAGAACTAAGGTGAATCAACATAATTTTGTAATTTTGCTGAACGAATATTGCAGGTCTGTTAGTATTAAAAGGGATTTCAATGATTGTTGGGTTTTTTTTTAATATAAGATTAATTATATTACACTTTTATGTGTATAGGGACTTTTCCTTTACCAACCCTCCTAAAATACCTTGTGGTTTTTACATGCAGAATTGGGCTGCTCCCAAAATGGTATCAGCAGAGAGCAGCAGAGCAGTTCAGAAGAAAAACTAAAAAATCACTGTGTGAAAAGAAACGAAGGCAGCCCTTTGGTAGGACTACTGGAACAAGGGAGTACTGTGTACAGATTCCCAGCTTGTCCTCAAATGAATTATTTGGAGCCAGGTGTATAATGCTGCACCTTTCCATGTAGATATGTGCCTTTGGCAGAGGCCACGTTTTTAACCGTATGATTAGAAGTGCATATATTTGCATATAAATATAAGCACTGTCATTAAACAGTGTGATTTGCAGATTAATTTTTGCTGTCATTTAAGGAGCTGGCCATTTAGATAATCACCAATTTTAAAAGCCTGATTAAAAGACAGGCTTCTAGTCAAATCTGCACCAAATTTTGGAACTACTACCTAAATAAAAAGTCTGTCCAATATATTGCAATTGTAGTTTTTCTTGAAGTTATTAGATTCATAATTAATATATTCTTTTTTTAGATATTTTAGAGCACATTTTCAGATACAAAAATCAGATATTTTCTCACATTGCGAGCAAGATTTAATTGGGAAGCTGGACACTTAGTGACTATAAAAGCTCTTTTCTGGCATAGTGCTGCAACCTGGTCATTAGCATTAGGCTATTAAGAAAAATGCATCCTCGTATTGAACTGCTTATTCAAAGGTCAGGTCATTAATTGCCATAATTTCTGGTTCCCATTTTGTTTGAGTATACATGTAAGATACACATTTAATTTTTTGTGCAAAAGGTGAAATCCATGTCTTTTCTTGCCCAGCAAATTAAGTTAAAGAGGCGTGTTTTCCAGAGAGGCATTAGAGCTCACATCTGTTCCGTAGAGAATTTGATAGCATTACCAAATCTTCTTTTTTTCAGTTTTGTTTTGCCTAAAGTTTAAAATCTGTGCTGTATTTAAAACTTCATCTATGTATTTTGTGTAAATGAGAGCTGTAGGGTTGTCTTCTAACAGAAGAGTTCAGAGACGTTAACAAAAAAGAATTAAGGCCTCATTCTACAACAAGATTCAGAATGAAATTTGTATTTTTTCTGTGAATAAATGGTGATATCATATTTAGAAAATATTTTCATTCCCTGTAGGGCAAAACTGACGATGTATAATTTAAAAAGATAATGAAATTGGGTAAAGAATTTGCTTAATAGCTGTATTAATGGAGGAGTTGCCTGAGCAAAGTAAACTTGAAAAATCACAAGATACAGTCTATCACAAGAGATTATAACATAAACAACATTGTTTAGTCAATGGGACTTTTAGCCTTTATTTTAAAATTATCTGTTTTATACTCCATAAAGGGGAAAAGGGTCTTTAGACTTCCAGTGACATCATATATCAAAAAGCAAGTCACAAAGAAGAAAGTATAACCAAAGGCAAAATATCCACTGAAATCAGTTAAGTGAAAACTGATGGCAAAATTTTGTTCATGCTCTTTTGGAGACAGAGAGCAACGACATATGACATGTATCTTCCACTGTGTTCGCAGTTATGAATTTTTGAGACAGGCAGCAAAGACATGGCCTCTGGAGGCTATGACAAGTGCAATACAGTACATTTTACTACTGATTTGTGAAGATCATAATAAGCTCCTGCAGGATCACAACCATATGAATAGTTCCATTAATCTCCATCCTGTGGAAGATGAATGCCTACAAAAAAGGCAATAGGTATATTATAGCATAGGCTTTGGCTATGCTTTTCAAGATAACTGTATGAGGTCTTCGGAGTCCTGGAACCTTTTGAGGAGAAAACACTCCCTGATACCTTTGTTCACAGAGGGGTTTTTATATGGCTGTGCTGATTTTCTGGATCTAAACCATACATCTGCATCTTTTTTGATGTAATCGCACATCTGACAGTAAGAATTTTCAAATTCCTGATGACTCACTTCTGAAGTGTAGGATGTACTTGAAAAATATCACTTGGAGATGGCAGAAAGCCATGCAAATACTCAATATACTCAAGGCAAATAAGTGGCAGGAACAATTATAAAGCTTCATGAATAATGGCTGCAACCTGAGCTGTTTCCATTCACTGACCAGCTCTATTTGCTAATCCCTAAAAAGCAGTGAAACTGAACAAATGTCACCTGAGTTGCATTTGCAGAAATGTTCTTTTCATATATCGGCTCTATTACTTGCAGTGATCTATGTCAAATGCTACTGTTTCGATTTCCTGATGGGTGACAGGTTTTGTTTGTTTGTTTACTTGAGGGGTTTTGTGGGGTTTTTTTTGAGAGGGAGGGAAAAGTAGGAAAAATAGTAACAACAGCCCTGTGGTTATTAATGAAATAATTAATATTTGTATGGTGAGCATTTCCTCTACAGATAGTCAAGTGAACAGAACTTTGGTCATGTAAATATGTTACAAGAACAAAAATAAAGTTTGGAAATGGAGTTTAAGGATGAGCCAAGTGAAAGTTTGCGAGAGCTGATTGGGAAGTATTGAAGTGCTCAAACCTGTGGGCTGAACGGATCTTTTGGTTGTTGTAGTTAATCCTGTCTTCCTGTGGTGACTTTGACTTTAAGACGCTGTTTCCTTTGGCAGTTAATTCCACATTCAGCTATACTTACTGCTAGGAAATTTACTTATTTGAAATTTCTTTAGCTTGGTTTCATGCTCTTGGCACTAACTAACTATCCATGTCTCGCTTGATGTCTCAAATGGTTGCCATGCACACTTGAAAGAGAACCCCACACTGTCCAGAATAATCTACTGCATCCAAATGTCAAAGTGACTATTCAATGCAGATGAGAAAGCCACTATTACTTACTTTCCTTTTGTCGAATCTTACCGCGTTTCACTTGTCTAGATTCAAAAGTATACTCTGGAGGTTTTATTTCACCCGCATATAGCATTAAAGAAAGTATGAGCTAAAGATCCTTGAAGTGTCATGTTCGTTATTGAATCACCCTGGGGTAAATAAAATGCAACTCTATATGTATATAAATATATGTATACATATTTCTGCTCTTACGCTTTTGGTACCTGTGTAAATACACACCGAAATAGAGAAGATATTAATGTAGTTCAGTAATCTGAATAAAATTTCCTATTTTGTCTTATGATACTTTATTGCTCATAATAAATGTGCCACTAAGTTTTCTGGTCAGACTTTTCTGTCCATGTAAGTCGTGTAATTGCATGAAAATAATCACTAGCAGAAGGGAATCATAATTTTAAACTATTTTGTGAAATCATAAGTTATCGTATTTCTACCAATTTTACTAACTTGCTGTAAGTGACAGTGCTTTGAATATGCAGGGATTTTAGTGTGGGGGAAACACAGAACTAAACCAATCACTTAGCAGAGGTTGCTGTGAGCTACACAAGCTTTCCTTGTATCAGTGAACAGGACAGTTAAGAGTTATGCTAAGCATCCAACTATTTTTCCCCTTTTCTCTTAAATTTCAGTATTCCTGTATTGGGAATTTCTATACCTATTTAGGCCTATATGTTTGATTTTTAGCCATCATCTTCACAGCTCATCTGTGGCAAGCATAGCCTGATATTCTCTTTCTGACATTAAAGGTACATGGCTGAACACTTTTATCTAAACTATGGAGAGGGAGGGAAATGAACTGTGAACTTTTTCTTTTCAAACTTTTAAAGATCTGTTTGAACATGTGCTCTATTGGTAAGCTTGCTTCCTTCTTAGTGTATTTTTTCTGCCTCTTTGCCATACAAGAGATTTGGGGTTTTCCTAAAGGTCATGAAAATGGATAGATTTTATCCTCCAGATACTCTCAGGACATGGTAGTCATTAAACAGTAGATTTTTGCAACTTAAGACCAAAAATGCTGTCTTTTTAAAAAGCATTCTCAGTACAGATTGTTTTCCTCCGTGCCCTCTCCAGAAAGAGATGATTGTGACTGTTCCTACATAGGTGTTCATATATTTTAGCGTGAAAAATAACTGAGAATGGGCTTAAATCAATTTTTTACCTTTGATTGTTACCACTAACAAACATGGGTCTCTTTTGGTAGTAAGTACCACTTAAATGTTAAAATATCTATCTCCTGCATTTTTAACATTTTGTTAAAAATAGGGGGTTTTTGTAGTGTATGAAGAAATACATTTCTAAATTCAGAAGATTCAGGCTGAAACAGAAAAGAAAACATTTCTAAAAAGAAAACCATTATTTTTCACTTATTGTTCTAAATAAAATATCTCAGAAAGATTTGACATAAAATGTATTTGTAAAAAAAAAAAAGTTTATCTTTTATTCATCTTTATGTTAATCTGATTCAATATGGTTGTTTTTTCCTGTCAACTTTTTACAACTGGTAGCAAAATGAAAAAAAACATTATTTTTCACTTCTAGTTGTAATGAGGTTACTGGTGGATATTTCCAAGCACCACAGCTTTGAGAACTGCAACAACTGTGTGTATTCCTTACAGGTTCATTTGTTAGCTGGCAATGAAAGTATAATCAATCAGAGAAAAAGAAGTATATTTTGTATGAATATATGGCTCACCAGCTTGTTCAGTTGTTTTCTCAGGCAGTTTTCAATTACATTTGAATATTTTTTTAATCATTCAGCATTTCCTTTAAAAGGGTGTAGGCAGCTGGCTTGTTTGAAAAGGTTATTTTGTGTTTGTGTGTGTGTGGAATTAAGCAAAATTTGTCCCTCCTAAATAAACAGAATGTATCACCGAATATGACAAAATCTTGCAGATTTTGGTGAAGGTTTATTAAAGCCAGGTCTGTCTCTTCTCTTGTGGAAAAGAGCAGTACAACTTTTTCTAATAGGTTTTCCAGTAACTGCCCACACACTCCACAGAAGGGATCTTCCATATGGTGACCTGTAATCAGTTAATAGGAGGATGGAGATTTAAAAAATATCCCTCAATGAAGAGCTGACAAAGAAAAACATGAAAGTAAAGTTATAGTATGTTTTTCACAAAGTAGGGATAGTAGCATTCCGGTAAATACAGTCAAAAACTTCAGTCCAATCACAGTAGTCTTGCCTTTAATCTTTCTTTTGCCTGAATGAACATTCATTATGGTTTTGCCCAGCATTATTTTCTTCCTGTAAGTGGTGATTGATTCATTTGTCCGTGCTGACTTATTCACTAGAGAAATCAGGTGGGTTTTTTTTTCCTCATTAAACAAAAAACTTCAGCAGATTTCAAACTATAGGTCTTGGATCTGTGCTATTGATTTGGAACCTGAAGGGCCTCATTGGTATTTGTTTTCTTGAATGTCTGGAATAAAATATATTAAGTATGCAGTTACTTCCAGACCCAGTTCAATTTATTCTGCTCTTTCCCTAAAGTTTGGATGAAGATGATGCATTTTGTATTTTTTATTTTAATCGTGGCAAATGGAGTCTTGCTATCAGTAAATTCTTATTTTCTCTCTCCCAAAGATTAGTGTTCTCTGATAAGAAACTGCATATGCCAAAAGGTCAACATTGCTGTCAGGAAATAGGAAGATTTAACTCTTCATAGTAATGCTTTTGTAAGGTAAAAATGAGCCTTGGAACTTACATGCAGTATATCACTATACAGAGTTATGTTTCTGGACAAAGACCTGTGGAATCTCATTGTCATGAGCATACCTTTGGAAAATTAGGTCACTGTGATGCCAACTTTTCTCTGAATCCTCTAAAACAGGGGAAAAGTTCAGATTTTTCCACCTCATAAGGGTGTCATAGTATGATCCTTCTCTAGTGTCCAATGAGGGTCCCCTTACCCTTCACTCACTGCTGCCATTGCCCTTAGAGAGAAAAGAATAGCACAGCTGGAAGGGACCTATTAACAGTCCAATTGCTTGACCACCTCAGGGCTGACCAAAAGTTAAATTATAGTATTGAATAAATTGTCCAAATACCCCTTAAGCATTGTAGCTCTATGAATTGCCTTTGCCAGACTGCAAGAGATGCTTTTCCAGGGTAAACTGAAGAACGCATCATCCTGCTCCTGGCAACACCTGGTGCTGCGTGTTAATGCTCGTGAGCATCAGCTCTGAAACAAGAGTCAGAAAAATGAAATGAAATTCTGTTTCCAGCTGTAACCTTTGTGTTAGATGTCCTTCAAAGACTGCTGGCATTTCAGGCAAATAGTCTCATTGTTATTTGACTCATGGTGAGCACAGGGAATGGAATAGAATGGAATAGAATGCAATAGAATAGAACAGATCAGAATAAAACAGAACACAACTGAACGGTTGTGCCATGTTACACCTTGAGTTTTGTATGAGAAGCTGCAACCTAGTGGATAGGTAATCTTAAAGTGTATTTTCATGGCAACTTGAATTCTGAGATCTACATTTATTAAGAGCAAAAAGTTGTTATATGAATCATAATTATGTACATGTATACCTATTTCATGTACAGTCTGAGTAAATGAAATAGTATGCATTTCTAAATAAACTGCTGTCCTTCCTATACAATCTAGAAACTCAGAAAACCAGCCTCTTCAGAAAAGTGCTTGGAAATTTTCTAATTTAAAAATATATCTTTAAATCATGAAGAAATCTTTAGAAATTTTGAAAAGCCTGTAAGTTATTTGAAAAGGGAGTAAAAATAAGTAATTTTTTATACCATCTTAATACTATGTGTTCATCAGATTTTATCAACCAGGATTTTATAGTTTCATATTGATTACTGTCAAATGAGTAACTTAATATGGGATGGAATCCAATCCCACAAATCCTCTAGGAACTTTCCTGCATAGTAATGTTTCTTTTTATTTCCAGATTGATGACGTAATTAGAATTTAATTCTTTCAGGATGGACATGTTCTTTATTGCCCTTTTTTTTTTTTTCCTCAAGACAAATATGTATTTTATTGTCTTCTTGGCTTTAAATAAATTGAAAAACCTGGAAACCAGTGTTCCAAAGCCATAGCTATAAAAGGAAAAAATCTTTGGAGCATCAATAATATCCTCACCTAAAAAAATCCCCTATAAATTGATTAGGAATAACCGCAATTCATGTACCAAACCTCTATACAAGCTTGATGGTGGCGGTTTTGTAGTGATTTGTTTTGATAATTCACTTTGTTTACACCAAGTCAGACCTAGGGTGTTTTGTTAAGTGGTAGGAAATCAGTAAAGAGAAACAAACTTTCAGTAAACATGTACTGCTCAGAGAGGTAATTGCTCATGTACTTCAAGGTGGGAGAATGTTTTTGTAGCTGTGGTAGAGGATGTTGGCAATAGCGTGATATGAAAACAGCCTGTTGAGCTGCAGCACATACTAAAAGGGAAACAGGTAGCGTGGATTTACAGCCAAAGTCAGCTGAGTTCTCTTGCCTTACTGGTGAGTCGTGACTTGTATTAACTCAGCTTATTGATGGTTTACAGTAAATGGTTGTTAAACTGAGGCAACAGTTTTAATAAACATCTTCAGTACTGCCCTTTTATTGACTGCTGTTCTAGGAGAGTCAAAAGGAACCTAGTTAAGTCTGTGTTTCAGCTGTTTATCACTGGTCAAATTTTTCTCTCCCCTCGGTTTCTAGTTCTTTTCTCCAAAAGCTTCTGCTATGACCCCTGTCTCATTGCTGTAATTGTGTGTAGTTTCCTGATTCCAGCCCTTTCTTGTCTGATTTTTTCGTAAATACAGTGTGAAAAATGAGGGAACATTCAGAATTTTTTTCTGAATTTTGAATGATAGAAGAAATGCACAGTTCCTTTCATGTATTTAGATAATGAATTTGTGGCCAACTGGTGAGTAAAAATTAATTGTCTGGCAGTTCTCACCTGTGGAGAAACGTTATCATGATTTCAGTTGAACTGTTTACATAATCAACTGCTTTGTACCTCAGTAACTTTGTAATTCTTTTTAAGATATGGACATGTGGTAGTGGACATACCTAATTTTGAGATGATTTTTGGAAATGTCAGATTCAGGATATATGATAAATTTCAAACTCAGTTGGCAGACACATATTTCACCCCGGTCAAAACTTAACAAAGGACTTCTGTAAATTTAGGAATAAGATGACTTGTAGCAGCTTTAGGGGGTGGGTGTTTGTTATCATTAGTTGTAGTGTAATTAATCACAAGTATTAGTTGTGTACAGTATTGGTTTTAAAAGCAAAACAGCAGGATAATTGCCCAGGCCCTGAGTATGCCTCTGAAAACCTAAGCTCGGTGTTAGTAGAAATCACCCAATATGAAAACTGGAAGACAGTACATTACAGCCTTACATTCTGCTGAAGGTTCCCACTAATTTGTAATAAATTTTGGAGGCAGCAGAGGAGAAAGAAGACTGCTGTTTTTCCACTGCAAACTTTTAATGAGACCTGGTGTCGTCACACCACAGGCTTCCTGGTGACTGTCTATTAAATGCTTACGACTATTTTCGTGCAATGTGTGCAGACGAGACTTCAAATTGGGCACATCTGAGTTATCCAGCAATTCTAGTGAAGATCTCTAATTTTCCTTTACTCCACCTTAATTCTGGCTCTAGTTTAATTCTGGCTCTGTCTTAGAACAGCTGCAGACACAGTGAAAGAAATACCACTTTATGGCACTGTATTTTCCACAGGTGAAGTGGGGGAATTAGGACAATTGATCTTCTGTCATAATGCAGTCATTAAATACTTGTTGTGAATAAACCAACTTCTTCCTTTTATTAGATCCTGCTGTAAAGAGAAACTTTATCAAGCTAGGCAAGCACATGCCCCCAGGTTATTTCACCCAAGAGAGATCTTAACTATCTTTTCCATGCACTTTAAGTTTTGGGTTGTGTTAGTAGATGAATAAAGTCAGTGTTGTTCTTGTATTTGGGTGTACAAATTTCTATGTTTCCAATAGAGTCCTTAGTTTGAGCTGAAGGAAAAATATTTTGACCAATTCAAATCCCACTGAACCTTGGAAAATCATCATTCCAAAATTACATTACGACAGGCTGAAAGATTTATTCCTTTCCTAAAAATTTCTGTTAATTTTGAAAAGTTTCCTGCTCAGGTGTGTGAGAAAGGCCAACTAGACATTTGATACCCATTTTTTAACATGTTGTTTTACTTTCTTACATCTTAAAAGTTGAAAACACTTAGCATAACTGTTAGTTTGTAAAAGAATGAAACTAGAATATCTCAACAATTAATAATCTTTTTCTGTAAAATAAGAAATCTTTTTGTGTTGTCACACGCTTTACAAACAGCTTTTAATGCAGTTTATCTTTGGATTTTCTTTATTTTTCCATTGAAAGTTTAAGTCAAAGAATCATCGGGTTCTGCTGAAAAACATGCTGCTGCAAAATTTTCATCCATCAGTACTAAAACCAATAGCAACAAAATGCTTTTAAATTTGTGCTGTAGCTTCTTTCAAAGAAACCCTCCTTGTTCTTACTGAGGAGCCATTTCCCTTGACTTCAGGGGAACAATGGCAAAGCTGTAGTTCACAGCTTGAAGAAAACATAGTATTTAAAATCACAAGCAAAATAACTTAGGACACTTAAAGAAAATTGGAATAGTTCATTATTTTTTTTTTAATTTTATACATGTCTGCTGCTAGGTTACGTAGCTCAAGAGTAGAGCTTATATAAAAATGTTGGCATAGAATATTTTTTACTCACTTTTTTTTTCCATCTGCTGTTTCAAAGGGTATCAGTCTGTTACTGTCAGCTTTCAGGCATTACCTTGTTCTTGACTTAGTTTTCTGAACTCAAGTATTACTTGACTATGCAATCAGTATTATGTGATGATAAAGTGCATTGACTCTCAGGAATTTCTGTTCAGATGCTATCAGAAGAGACTCATGCTGAGTCTGCTCTACCTGAAGACTGATTGGCATTTATAGTGAACTTTTACAATTATATACTATAAACAAGGAAGAATAATATCAGTTGAATAAAATATTGCAATGCATTATCAAACCAAAGCATGGGATCAGCATAAAGCTACAAGTGGTTCCACCATAGGTGACTTTGTAAAGTAAAGAAATTACCTGCACCTACATATGGTTGGTCCTATCAAATGTTTTGCTGACCAGGCAAACCTACACAAGCACTGTACTGCTGAAGGCGCTTTATAACCTACTGTCTTGAAAATTACGTGATCACTTCCAGATATAAGAATTTATTTTTTTTTTTAAACAAAGTGTAAAAGAGTAAAAAAAAAAAAAAGAAAAAGAAAGGGACACTAAGCTGGAGAAAGGAGCAAGTTGAATAGAGGAGAGAAAGCTGTGAGTCTCCCATTGTAAGGTCTGTCCAAACACAGCTAAAGGTGATAGTAGTGACAGGGGCAACAAGATTCTTTCTCTGACTCATTGTGGCCATGTAGTCTGTACCCAGTTCAGGGTCAGGATTATGCAAGCAGTGGGGATAAAGCAGGTTCTGGGGATAAGGCAGAAGTTCGAGCCAGGGAAGATTAATGCATGGTTTTACAATAAAGGTTGCTCTTTATTTCATCCTTTTCCCTCTGGCATCCACATTAAATCTTAGTTTCTAATGGTGATGTGAGTCCTTCCTGGTCATGTCCATCCAGTACGTCCAATTTCTGATATCTCTCTTCAGATCCGTTGATTTTCAGTGTCCAATTCCTTCTCTTTGTCAGACATGATATTCACTCAGCTAACTGGTTTTCTGCTTAGCTTATTTCAGCCTCCTGCTTTTCGAGATTTTTCATACTTTTGTGAACAACTTTACAGAACAAAGAGACCTGGATTTCTGTTGTCTTCAAAGATTGGAAGTGTAGGCCTTTCCCAGAGTTTCTGATCTTTTAACATTAAATCAGTTTTGATTAGATGTTGCTTCATGTATTATAACAAATCTCTAACAAACATCCTATTTGACATTAAATTAAATTTTAGCAGAAAAAAATAATTATTAAAGTTTCTGATTCTTATATCTCACATTCTGGGGGTTTTTTATTTGATCAAAACCTAAAAACTTAATTAGATTTTTACAGACAAAAAACCCTGTAAAACTGACATTTATTTCCATTATGCACTTTTAACATTGCAAATCTTAATTTTCTTTTTCCTGATGATGGGTAAGAGATAGGGTGAAGAAAGAAGTTGGCATTTTTTGAGGAAAAAACTATATTTCGATTTTAAGCTTTACAGTAAAACAAGTTATGACCATTTACTTCAAGGATAGTATTTGTAAAAGAAAAAATGTTTATTCCATTTTAAATATTTACAGCAGTGTATCATCTCATTTCAAAAAGTAGGAACTAGCTTTTGTAACTACTTATTTATGCAGGATACACTTAGCAACACACGTAAGTTCTGCAGGCATTTGCAATCCAAAAGAAACTCTGCCCAAGTGTTTCAGAGCAGAATGTGCTGACTGGGACATTTAGTGTGCCACTTCAAGACCATGACTTCGTTCTTGTGAAAGAGAAAAGAAAAACAAAAAGAAAAAAAGTTATGACCCCAGAATAAACACACTCAGAAATAAAGCAAAGGAATCAGTACTTTGTTCACAGTCACTGCAGTAAAATCCCTGAATCAATCTGGTATTTTGTTAGTAAGGTATAATCCACAATGACACTTAAAGAGGAATGTTTTTCGTCTGCTTAATGCTCAAAAGCTTAAAATATGCAGCAATATTGTCATAATGAAAACATATTAACAATTGCTAACATGTCATATTCTATCCAAATAGATCCGGGGAGCTACAAGTTTAAAATAAACAGAAGAAAACCGAGTTGGCCATTTGTTGTTTAGTCTCAAAAATATATATACCATTCACAATAGTTCCAGTACCTGCTCTTGCTGCTCAAACAGCATGAGATCAAAGGCTTCCCAGAAGAAGTACATTAGCACTGGTAGCATGGGGATACATGGATGAACTCTTGTTCTGGCAGACTGTTGCACTGTCAGACTGGTGTCCAGTACTCAGTTCTGTAAAGTTTCTGGGGCTGGAAATAGCCAAGCTTAGTCATTCTTTGCTGGTGGGTGAGAGAGACAGGTAGACCTTTAGATTCTTGGTTACCCTTACTTGTGTGCTTTCTGTTTTTCAGTGATAGAGACATGTGAGCATTTCTACATCTCCTTTATTTCATTGAAATTTGCGTAGCATACTTAGTAGAATTCTAATTGGAAACCTCATAATGTGAAAGAAGAGTAATTTTTTGTCATGGTATCTAGGCCTTATCTTCCAGCATGGAGACTAACATACTAAGATCTACTTTTCCTGCCTTGTTTCATGATGAGAACAATAAATGTTGCTATAGAAGTTTCACACGCCTAATCTTAAATTTCTTAGTCTGTCTTTGAAGACTTAAAAGAAAAAAAAAGAAGTTTTTTTTTAAAGTTCTCTGTGCCTATAAACTTTCCTGTAAGTATCTACACACAGCTTGTTTTAAATGCTTGGAATAGTTAATGTGTACCATTTCACACAATCGCATAAAGGGATGTTAGCATTTAGGAATCACTTTTGGGAAATTTCCATTGAAAAAGTCTTCTTAAATGTTTTCCAGTTAACAGCCTATATGCAAGGAGTAGGATTACTCCGATTCTCTTGATACTTAAATAAAAAAGTTTTCTCTAGAATGTTGCAGTAATTGGGCAACATTTGCTTTTCAGTGTCAGATGGGTCAGAGATTAAAGAATTACTTGGGTTATAGCCTATATACCCTAACAGGATAGCCAGATTACTAGCCCTTTTTCTTATGAATCTTTACTGTAGTGACCTACGTTTGTTACCTACAGGGATTGTTGTTTGCTTTGCAAAAGGAACCTTCAAAGTAAGAATGATACTAATACTGATGCAGCTTAATGTTCAATGGGATTGATCATTTATGCTGCTGCACATTAGCTGCATAAAATTTTGACATGCATAAAGCTCATTATAGGGGCACTGTAATTTTTTCCCCCATCTATCTGAAGTTGATGCATTCTCTGTTTTCTGTAATTCCTTCCTTAAAGCTTTATATATAACAGTGCCTTGTCTCTTCCTCTCTCTCTTTTTTATTTTGCACAAAATTTCATTTATCCAGCATGGCTTTTCATGTTACTGTATAAGCTGTTGTGATATGCTTTGACCATTGAACCCAGAAGTGGCAGTCACATTGTCTGACTGTCTTTGTGTTAGTGAAACACAAATGCCAATGCATTAGCAGTACCTACTAGGTATCTGGTTTTCAGTGTCATCGGCTCTCTCAAGACGGCCAAATGACCAGCTTGTCTCCTACAAGTTTACAATTCCAACATGAGCAAAGCACAAAATACTGAAAATACTTCATACTTTATCAGTTTAAATAAAACTTAAGCATTGGAACACCTGGAAATAAAAAACATATATTAAAACAAAAAATTGCTGGTGGCCTTATACAAGATACCAATAAGGGATAGAAGTTTAATACTTAGCCTTACAAATATTTTCTTTACAAAAACATAAATGACATAAACCAAATCAGATTTAAGTACTGTGCTAGTTAAAATTGTGCTGTTAATATAGCATCACAGTGCTTCTAAAAAGAAGTATTTAAAACTTTGTTTTTCTGTGACTTTGGAGGTTCTGTTTCTTTGTCTCTGACTGTCTCATACATTTCATTAGGTACTCATACCAGTTGGTGTTCATTTTGGATGAACTGTAATTTCACGACAGAAAGCAACTTTATTTTCTTCTCTGTTTTCTTGAATCTGTGTATCTATCAATATTCTTCATGTTCTCCTGTGTTTCTATTCAGTAACTATGGATTTGATGTTAATGAAGAGACTTGTTCACCATTTCTTAGAAAATCAAAATTCCCATTAATTTCCCCTACATAAAGACAGAGACTAGAATTCATGAAATATTTTCTTTCACAGGAGGCATTGTTGGCAGAAAGTGTATTGGATAAGAAAGTATATTGGATAAGCTAAAGATTCTTTGGTCCCTTTACATATAGCTACTGCAACTTGCTTGTAATAATAATTAAACATTTGCCTCCTGACCACACAATTCTGGATGACATAAATGTTTCAGAGAAGTAAAGCCGTTCCATGTGTTTTATTGCAGTTCCTTGGTACCTTTCCTACTTTTCAAGTGCAATTTTTCAGCGCAATCAGGTTTTTAAAATATGTTGCTGGGGATGTAGATAAGTAAATAAAAAAAAAGCATAAAAATACCAAATAACATTCAGAACAGCAACATTTAGGCAAATAATCACTATATTCTCTGAAAAATCTCTTTCTAGTAGTTCCTAGCATTGCTAGCCAAACATGTTACTAAATTAGATCACAATTCCCCTATTGTACTTTTTTATTGTCCTCAGTCCATACAAAGTTAATAATTCATCTCTGTCATGGAATAATGATGCAGAAAAACATTCTGATTCTTTAGGAGGAATTTTCTCAGATTTTGTGTTTATTTTACAGAAATGCCTCTGTTTTTCAGAATTTTTTTTATTGAGTATGACTTTAAGGGAATGCCCCTTTTTTTTTATGGTTTTCCCAGAACACTTTCATTCAACATTTCAACATTCAGATTTTTCAAAACACTCACATTTTGTAAAACTCTTAGTAATTTTCTCATTGCAGCAACATGCAGATTTCTATAGACTCAAAAGCAGTGCTATGCTCAGATGAAACAGATAATTCAGCAGCACAGTCTGGAAATATTATCAAAAATACATATGACATTAACTAAGAAAAAATTATCATTTTAGGATCATGTTTTATACCTTTGTTCTGACCAGATGCCTGAGAATCATTAGCAGGATCTACAAGTTTCTATAACCTCTGTTATTTATCTCTATATGGCAAAATAAGTAGCATTCTTATTTGAAATGCAAATGTACATTTGATAACATTTTGCAAAAAGACTAGAGTTACCCAGAGATTTATATACAGAAGGAGTGTCTTTCACGGAGTAAATTATTATTATTATCATTAGATAAGTACATAGTTCATTAGATTTGCATCATGCCTGTGTCTACTACCTAGAAAATTCCGGCAGTGTCAAAGTGTCTTGAAAGAACCAGAGCTCCCTGTGCTTCAGGTCTTTAGCAAGGGGACTGTAAAGAGCAAAACAAAGGACAGCCAAGTTTCTGAAGTTTCTGTGTTCCCTATTATCACAAAGTGCAGGCAAGTGTCCCCTGTTTTAAAACCATTGTGAAGTGCACCAGATACACACGCACACACAAGTGAATGAAACATCTATAAATCCTTGAATTTTGTCTCCAAGTAGAAATTAAAATTCAAATATGTTGCCACATTACTAGGTGCTGCATAGTGAAATGGAACTGTTTTTAAAATATTCCTTTTTATTTTTAGGAATGAAGTGACAAAGCACAAAGAAACTCCAATAATATCCAGAGATTTGTTTTCTTGAATTATGTAATTTTAATTCAATTACATTACCTATTAATTTTAATTCAATTACATTACCTATTAAAAATCACTGACTTGTCTTTTTTTATGGTTGATAAGAAGAAAAATATTTTTTAAAAAGTCCAAAAATAACACATGTTGCAGTTCAACAGGTATGAGATATTTAGTGTTTACCTTTGTTGTAAGAATAACATTATCCTTCAACTGTGTGCACTATGTAATCAGAAATCAAAAAAACCTATTTATACAAAGGATTACATCTTTTCCAGCAGCTCAGTACTGGTCATATCAGGTTCTCACATGAAATTTATTACGATATGTTCACTGGTAATAACAATGTCCACACTCTTCAGATATTTTGTTACTGAAATACCGGTGTAGTCATTTGGAAGCTGTCCAAAAGCAATATGGATTTTACAAAGAAAATGAAATTATATACATCTAATGCAGGACAGCATGTAAGGAGAACTGAGGTATTCGTAAGAAAATTGCACTATTCGCATATGTCAGAAAACACTAGCCAGTTTAACCTGTTGATGACTATGCTGACACAGAGAAGCAGAGGCTTTGGCTCTCTGACACAGGAACTTGGGCACACAGTGAAACTATCCCCTGAGAAAAGTCCATGAGAGGCATGTTCTACAAGTACCTGAAAGGAGGTTGTAGTGAGGTGACATTTGATTTCTTCACCCAAGTAACAAGCGACAGAATAAGAGGCAAAGGCCTCAAGTTACAACGAGGGAAGGTTTAGATTAGGTATTAGGAAAAATTTCTTCACCAAGAAGGCAACGGAGCATTGGAACAGGCTGCCCCGGGAAGTTTTTGTGTCACCATCCCTGGAGGCATTGAAAAGAATAGTGAACATGGTCATGGTTTAGTGATGAAGATGGCAGTGTTAGGTGAATGATTGGACCCGATGATCTTAGAGATCTTCTCCATCCTAAATGATTCTATGATGATTCTTGATTTAGAAAGCGTGTAGTTTTAGAATGTATTTGTCTCTTTGCATCCATATAGCGAACACAGCCACACAAACTTTCACTGGTGAAGAGTGAAACATGGGTGTTCCCTGGTGATGCAGACTTGTCACCCACCAGCTACAGTACATCTGCAGTCTCTCAGTAGTCAGTAAGAGCTACATTCTCCTTCCTGTGGCAGTAGTCCAGTGTTTTGATATATTTAGTGTACTGTATTTTGTTTTCATTTATATTTTCATGAACATTTGTATTGTGGACTGTCAAACACTGTGTGGTCATAAAAGCCTGAGAAAGAGACAAGCAGGAAAAATCTATTCTGCTATTCAATTTGTAAATATAGTTGAATGCTTCTGATACAAAATATTAGTGTTAGATACTGACTTTGCTTAAGAAAGTCATGCATACAATAAATCAGCAAGCTATAAAAAAGATTCATGTTCTCAGGCCCCAGGTATTATCAGTTGGAGTCAGAACGACTATCAGCATGTTCTCTCATGGCTCAAGAGCAGGAAAATAATAAGATTTTGAACAATAAGGCTAAGGACATAATTTATAAACTATAGATTCAGCCAGAAAGTGTTGTACTGGGATCAATATATTCAAAGAAGAATATATAAATTATATGATTTAATCTTGTCTGGTAGCTTAGTGGTGGTGGTGGTGGTAGATATTTTCCTGGGGATAAGAATTTTGTTTTGAGTGTAGGCTAAATTACAGAAAGTAGGAGCTTAAAATTAGAAATAGAGAAAGGGAAGGTGATTTTCTTTCCAACATGTTGCAAGATGAATTTCTTTCCATATTTAAATTGAAAACTTACCATCTACTACTTGTTTTAAGAATCCTTTGATGGTCATTAGAAAAGCAGAGAGAAGCCCTGTAGTACCAGGTTTTTTCTGAAACATGATAAAAAAAGGCATTTAAGACATGATGAATACCTCCTCTTCTCTCATCTGTTTTCCTGAGCATCAATCTATGTCCAAATGAATATGTACATATTTATGTATCCCTAATGCAGGCAGTAGAACAGAATGCACATTTTTTGAATTCCTTATAGTTACCATAATACTGTTTCTTTCTTTTCCCAGGTGAGTAGATACATTTTTAAACAATATATTTATGCAGAGAATTTTGAGTAGACTACCCTGTTTGTGCCTCTTTGCCAGCCTATATTAGGTGTTCCTCTCTTTTAGTTCATCTTATTAAAGTTGGAAATTATCTACCTAGGGTATAAATTTGACAGACAGGTAAGTACACGGAATGGAGATTCCATATGGAGATTATGTGGTATGAACCACCTTAAATTTGCACTATGGGCCATAATGAAGTATGAGCCCATCACAGGTCAGAGCCTTAGACAGACTGTCAGGAATAGATCTGGAAAGAAATAAAGAAAAGTAGATAGTATTAAAAATGGTGAATGCACTTCACAAGATGGAATGCTCCCTCCTTGGGAGTTAAAATTCTTTTCTGTTGTAGGGCCAGACTTTTGCATGAGCCTCAAAGTAGGTATTCTTTTTCTTGTGTTTATTCTTTATTGCTGTGCAATCAGTTTCTAATCAAGCCTAATTGTAGGAAAAGTGCTTTCCCCCGACTGTCTATTTTCGTTTGAATTTTGCCTTCAATCCTCAAAAAAAGATAACTATCGAATTGCTAATTTCTGATAGCATATAAGGCTTTCCCAGAAGAAATAGTTGCGGTATGAAACAGAAGCGTGTTTGTACACTGTGGTTGGTCCACCCACACTGCCATTTGCTGAATTCCCTCTCCTGGGAAATGGGGAGAAAAATGTAAGGATAATGAAAACCATGTACTGAAAGTCATGTACTGAGATGGTGATAGTTTAATAAGAAAAGCAAAATCTGCGCACACAAGCAAAGTAAAAAGAGGAATTCATTCACTGCTTCCCGTCAGCAGGCAGATATCCAGCCAAATCCTAGGAAACAGGGCTTCAGAATGCCTTGTGGCTACTTGGGATGCCACAACCACAGATGTCCACCCCTTCCTTCTCCTTTCCCAGAGCTTTTGTTGCTGAGCGTGATGTCATTTGATGTGGAATTATCCCTCTGGTCAGTTTGGGTCAGCTGTCTTGGCTATGTCCCCTCCCAACCCTTTGTCCACCCCCAACCCACTAACACTGGGGGGTGGCAGGTATGCCATATTTCTGTCAAAAAAATGTGCTTTCCTGTTTAACTATTATCTATTAACTATATCATCCCTGCCAGACCTTGTACGGAGACAAAGCAAGAACATTTTCCCTTCAGCATACTAATATTTATAACTCACTTATTTACCTCTCAAGAAGTGGAGAGGAAGCTGGAAGCTATTTTTGAAAGAGGCCAGCTTCAGCCTCACCAGCTGGAACATGAAACCTGTGTATGCGTTATGACAGCCTTGGAAGATTTCAAAGTTGCAGGAGCTTCTTTCTGTCTGATTTTTCTGAGTTCATTTCTGATATTAACCCTCAACTGATAATCCGTATAGTATGTAATCAAGAAGTAGGATGGATAAATCCATCATCCTGTGATGGATAAATGTAAGCTATGTAAGTCAGAATAAATTTATAATACATTTATTACTTTGCAATCTAATAACATAGGCTATTCTAATAACGAATGTCTTGTTTGTCAGTCATCTATTTTGAATGGTGTTACAGGTTAGAATTTTTCTCAGTGTTGTCAGAAAATATTTATATAACACTGTGGAGTACATGCTGGCTTGTGAATCTAGCAGCATCAGAGTACTCTGTGAAACCACATGCAAGTTTTCCATTAAGATCGATTTTTAAGGAGGAATCAGCAAATTTAATAAAGATAGTTTAATAATTATATAAAATAAAATGTTTCATCAAACTGCCATTTCCATTAAATGTTACAAGTGTTCTGGAAAAATGTTATAGTGCCTCAGTCTTGGTTATCAGAGCTACGAATTTTTACTATTGTGATAGAATTTTAAATGCATAAATGAATTCACACTGTTTACCTTTGTACCGTACCGCATCGGAGGAGTTAGGTACTCAAATCATCCTCTCACTGTGTATTTCATAGTGGGTTTTGAAACAAATTGAGATATGTTCAACAATTTGAGCAGCGAACTTTGTCTCTGATGGTGGAATGTCTCATATTTCTACCTTTAAGGTATATCATAAGGTACATATGAAATTTGCATAAAATGAGTTTGCCTGACATCAGGGAAACTTCCATGTAATACCTATGGAGAAGTTATTTCAGAACAATATTTATATGATAACCACAAATAGGATAACAGTCTTAGGTAAAATGACAGGAGGAGATGTGCAGAATAATGTCTGTAAGTTTGCTATTTGTTAATGTGCTGCACCCATGATGAACCTGACTGTTAATAATCTCATCAGACTGCAAAGCAGGTTCTTCTTCTAGAATTTGAAGCAGTGTACTTGATCTGAGGGTTGGAGAAATTTTCTGGTTTTTGAAGGAGTTGTTGAGATCATTGTTTTTGCTAGCAGTATTTATTTTAGACTAAGATGAGCTGTTCTTTACAATTCTTGGGGTTATTTACAGCAGAGAACCTAGGGATATATCTGCAGGGCATATAGATGTCTAGAGATTCGTATTTTCTCAGATTTATAGATGGGAGTATGACTCCATAATTTTGAAAATCCTTCTAGCTGTTGTTCTGTATCTTCAGGATTTGCAGTACTATTAAAAATCTGGTCTTCAAATGATGAATAAAAAGATATGTCTCTCTCCAGACCACTGTTAATTAGAACAACCTAGACCAGAATAAATTTTCTTCCAGGCTTCAGGAACCTTAGATTTCAGATGCTTTGAGAAGTCATTTTTATCTCTTACTTGTATTGGTGTTACGTTTTAAATATTTTGCCATAATAAGCTGCATGCCACCTGTGAAGGTAGAAATTATTCTCAGTGAAATACATAATTTTCAGTTATGCAAGAAACACTTTTATTTCTGTAATCGGAACATGAGATGTGAGATGAGTTGGAGCTGATTTTACAAGCCCACCTTTTTATCAGAGTAAAAATTAAAAATAAGTTCTTCCATATGTAATTATAAAATAAAAAAATAATTACATTTTTCCTTTGGTTTTTTTTTTGTGATGTCAGCTAGTATATTTGGTATAATATTTTAGATTTTACAGAGGGATAAAGATTACTTACAATTTTTTATGATTTTTCATTCTTTTGCCTAAAACTTTTTCATATTTCTGTCAAAAAAATGTGCTTTCCTGTTTAACTATTAGACATTTGATCTAATTCATTAACCAACTCTGTAAAAATTATAAAAATAATATATAATTGCTCTTGACAAGTATTTGTACTTTCCATACTACTGGTAACAAAGACTCATTGCAAACACAAAATTATATTTTAGGCCGTGTTCTAGGTTCTTCAGTATTATTATGGCCTTGTCATGGGTTCACTTGTTCTGAAAAACTAAACACGGAATTTTCCCTTCCCCCTGCCCCACTGTGTGTAGGGGGAGGTTTGAATGGGCAGGCTGGTTTTGCCTTGGGTATTTGACTGACACAAAAGAACTGGCCAACAGTTGGACATTCCAGGTTATTGGCCTCAGGAGGGGCTCGGAGATTCTTTTCTTTGTTTTATTTTTTTTTCCCCTCTCCCGGAGAGGAGGGAAGGAGACACAGTTCGTGGTTACGGGGAACGGAGGGAAGGAGGTGCGTTGGAAAAGCTGGGAGCTACTTTGTTCTCAGCCTGGCTGCCTGGCTTGCTGGCACCCTGTTTTCTGCCCCCACCCCGCCCAGGTGGACCTGCTTGGACTTCATCAGAGAGGACCTATTTGGGAAGAGAG